>SJYC01138780.1:0-30344 GCA_006408675.1 Madoqua kirkii
AGGCATCTGATCAGCAGAGATTTAACCCCTGGCTCTGTGGTAACCCAGGTTCAATCCCTGGGTCGGGAAGATCCTGTGGAGGAGGAAATGGCAACCCACTCCAGTATTCTTGCCTGGGAAATCCCACGGACAGAGGAGTCTGGCCACTTATAGTCCATAGGGCTGCAAAGAGTTGGACTCAACTGAGCACACGCTGCTGGTAATCTACTTCAGTGGATCTCAGGCAAACTGTTACCTCTGAGACATCTCTTCTCTCTCAGTAAAGTAGTCGCCTCATATACCCACTGAGATGATTAAATTATGAAAAGCTTTTGGCACATAGTAGGTACTATGTCTATTCAAGGTGTGCTTGCTTTAATGTATTTCACACTCACGAAGAGCCAGAAGATATAAGGTCGAATAGAGAGCATCCACTGGTCTTAGCCCTGCGCCCGCTGGCTGGGGGAATGGGTTGAGTGCAAAGCTTAGAAGGCTGGGAGGTCTGCACTGCGGTGCTGAGACGAGGGGGCAAGTGAGAGATCCTGAAAGGGCTCCTGCTCACATACGGAAGCTGATGTGCAGCTTCCTGGAGTCCTCAGACCACGCGCCATCTGGACACCTTCCAGCAGAGCAGGGAAGCCAGGACACAAGACTGCCCCTGGGACTCAGTTTGGCCTCAGGTGATACTCGATATGGCTCAGCAGTGACTGAGTACGTCCGGCCTGCGGACCACAGTGCCTTAGAGCTCTGTTTCGATTCCAAGGCACGTACACCCCTCCCGCAGCACCCCCAGCTTGCACAACAGTCAAGAATTTCATCCACTGGTCTTAGCCCTGCGCCCGCTGGCTGGGGGAATGGGTTGAGTGCAAAGCTTAGAAGGCTGGGAGGTCTGCACTGCGGTGCTGAGACGAGGGGGCAAGTGAGAGATCCTGAAAGGGCTCCTGCTCACATACGGAAGCTGATGTGCAGCTTCCTGGAGTCCTCAGACCACGCGCCATCTGGACACCTTCCAGCAGAGCAGGGAAGCCAGGACACAAGACTGCCCCTGGGACTCAGTTTGGCCTCAGGTGATACTCGATATGGCTCAGCAGTGACTGAGTACGTCCGGCCTGCGGACCACAGTGCCTTAGAGCTCTGTTTCGATTCCAAGGCACGTACACCCCTCCCGCAGCACCCCCAGCTTGCACAACAGTCAAGAATTCTTGACTAACAACAAGGACCTACTGTATAGCACAGAGAACTATATATCTCATAATAACTTCATTGGAAAAGACCCTGATGCTGGGAAAGATTGAGGGCAGGAGGAGAAGGGGGTGACAGAGGATGAGATGGGTGGATGGCATCATTGACTCAATGGATATGAATTTGAGCAAACTCTGGGAGATGGTGAAGGACAGGGAGGCCTCGAATGCTGTCCATGGAGTCACAAAGAGTCTCACGTGACTGAGCAACTGAACAACAACAAATAACCTGTAATATAACAAGTGAATCACTTTGCTGCATACCTGAAACTGACACAGCATTGTACATTAACTATACTTCAGTAACAAGAATTGGTTATTTAAAAAAAAGAATTGACTTAAAAGGCTCAATTGAATTTTTCCCAAAACTTTTTTCTTAATCCTCTGATACCTAGATCTACTTGTCCTGAAAACAAACAGAAATACAAATAAAGGAAAAACTAAAATTTGCTGATTCAGCAATGGTTTTTTTTTTCATACCCAACTACTAATAGTTTTGATTTTTGTATTGTTTTAATGATATTATAGTTATATTGTGTGTTAGCCAAGATGTCTCTAATTTGCATACTGGAATTACGGTAGAACAACACTGTGGTGATCTGCAAAAGCAAGACTGCTATCAGAGGGTGACTCTGGAGCTGTATTTGAAAACCAGTTGTGTGGGGAAGTTCCAATCCCCTGAGGAAGGGGACGTTGATTAAGCTTCCCAGTCACCACAGTTCCAAAGGTGGAACCTCGGTTGACAAAAAACAAAGACATTTAGCTAATCATGCCAAGCAAAATATGCAAACCCAATTTGAGATCAAGTTCATAAAAGTACTGAAGCAGTGAAAAGAGCTGTTGTGTAGTACCATAACCCGTGGCTCCTCTGTCCATGGGATCCTCCAGGCAAGAATACTGGGGAGGATAGCCATTCTCTTCTCGGGGAAATCTTCCTGACCCAGGGATCGAACCCTTGTTTCCTGCCTTAGCAGGCAGATTCTTAACCAGCTGAGCCACAGAGGAAGCCAGGAAACAGTTTCTGCTGCTGCTGCTGCTGCTGCTGCTGCTGCTGCTGCTGCTGCTGCTGCTGCTGCTGCTGCTGCTGCTGCTGCTGCTGCTGCTAGGTCGCTTCAGTCGTGTCCAACTCTATGCGACTCCCTAGATGGCAGCCCACCAGGCTCCCTCGTCCCTGGGATTCTCCAGGCAAGAACACTGGAGTGGGTTGCCATTTCCTTCTCCAATGCATGAAAGTGAAGAGTGAAAGTGAAGTCGCTCAGTCGTGTTGGACTCTCA
This sequence comes from Madoqua kirkii, assembly GCA_006408675.1. Classification (NCBI taxonomy): domain Eukaryota; kingdom Metazoa; phylum Chordata; class Mammalia; order Artiodactyla; family Bovidae; genus Madoqua; species Madoqua kirkii. The sequence continues at coordinate 2,496 of SJYC01138780.1, forward strand.
GCGACCCCATGGACTGCAGCCTACCAGGCTCCTCCGTCCATGGGATTTTCCAGGCAAGAGTACTGGAGTAGGGTGCCATTGCCTTCTCCGAAACAGAGTTTCTAAGTCCAAACAAAAAAAAGTTCTCGACCCAATAATGGAAACATGCAAAAATGCCCTCGAGGAGGCAGGGCACCGGGGTCCCCAGGCAAGTCACTGGTGCCTGGGGTGGCTGGGTACGCCCCGCCCTGGAAGGAAGGAGGCCTCAAGTACAGACAGGAAAAGCTCTGGGTCAGGCAACAAGTTCCCAAGTACAGGAGGAAGTTTCTCTCTAAGGAAACTACAAGGAAGGAGAAGGTAGCAAGCGAAAACTTGTGGAAACTAAAAATGCTGATAAACAAAAAATTTTCCCCTAATTCCAGCTCATACATTTCATTCAGAACAGGATGATCGTTCGTAGTATGATGATAGTCTCCAGTGAATGTTAACGTGTCCGTGAAACACAGGTAATATTTCTCCTTGCCATCTGCAAACACACCTCTTTATGGTTTACGTTTGGATTACCAGGCACGGCCTATTCCATCACTCAACAAAACAATCAAACCTCCTTTCCAACGTCTCTCCCGGACCACGAGCAATCAACACACAGCCCCTGGCCGAGGCGTCCCAGGAGAGGCGGGCTTTTCTCTTCGGAAATCCTTTCGGTTCGCCCCGCTCCCGCTCCGGCCAGGACCGCCCAGTCCCCCCGGTTCCCCCAGGTCCGGGCGCCCGAAGCCACGCCCGGTTCGAGAGCGCAGGACCCGGCGGCCTCCGGACAAAGGCGGAACCGGCCTGCCCGGCGCGGTCGGGGGCGAGGATTCGGGGTTCCCTGCTCGCGTCCGCCGTGCCGCCCGGAGCGGGGGTCTCTGCACGGGCTGGGAGAGGGGCGCCGCCCGCGCGCTCCCCCCGGGAGCCGTTCCCGAGCCGGGCCGGAGCCCGGAGCCAGGCGGGCGTGGACAGCGGGGGCGGCGCCGATCTGCGAGGCCAGCCGGGGAGCTGGGGTCGCGGAGCGAGGCCCGGCCAGCCGCCGCCCTACCTTCTCCTCGCCGTCGTAGATGCGCACCCCCCGCTGCTGGATCACCAGCGTCTCGTTGATCTCCAGGAGGCCGCTGGTCCACACGAAGCGGTCCATGGCCGCCGCCTGGCCGGCCTCCGCCGCTCGCCCGCGCTGGCGCTCCCGGACGGCGAGCCGAGCCGCCGGGCAGCGTGCGGCGCCCCCTGGCGGCGGGCGGGGCGGAGGCCGGCAGGGAGTGCGCTCTCTGGCCCCGGAGCGCGCGCGGCCGCGGGGCGCCCGGGGACGTGGAGACGTGCCTGGTGCGCCCTCTGGCGGTCCATCGGCCACAGTCCCAGTGGGGAAGTCCACCCCATCCTTTGTCCTTGTTCATTCGCTCAGTCGTGTTGGACTCTTTGCGACCCCATGGACTGCGGCACACCAGGCTTCCCTATCCTTCACCATCTCCCGGAGCTTGTTCAAACTCGTGCCCATCGGGTCAGTGATGCCATCCAACCATCTTGTCCTCTGTCGTCCCCTTCTCCTGCCTTCAATCTCTCCCAGCGTCAGGGTCTTTTCTGATGAGTCAGCTCTTCGGCTCTTCGCAGCCGGTGGCCAAAGTATTGGAGCTTCAGCTTCAGTCCTTCCAATGAATATTGAGGATTGACTTCCTTTAGGATTGACTGGTTTGATCCTTGCAGTCCAAGGGACTCTCAAGATTCTTTGTCCTCAGCCGCAAACCCAGAGATTACAAGAGACTTTTAGGGAGCCTAGAACGCAGCTTGGACTTTCTGATTGTACACTATTCCTGCATATTTGTGCCCTTTTCTTGTCATTTCCCAGCATGTTGCCGTGTTCATTAAAGCCTGTCATTGATAACTTTTTTCCCAGACGAATATTTATGACCTGATTGTAAAAAAATATATATACTATTTTGTGCCCCACTTTTTTTCCAGTTAAAATCCTTTTCACTTAAACATTTCCAGTATTAACACAGACTTCACAAATTTACTCTAGATAGTATTTCAGGACTATATAGATCTATTATAATTTACCTGTGGATGGGTCTCTGCAAACCAGTACCTGACTGCCACTCCCACCTGCTGGGCCTTGGCTTCCCTTTCATTTTTTTCTCTACCTTGCATTATAAACGAAACGCCTGTATTTGTACTTCTACAACTGATATGTATTTTCCCCTTTAGGATTATTTTCTTAGAGTGTCTTCCCAAAGTAGGATGACTGCTCTTAAGAGTTTGAACCCATGTTTTGCAAACCTGAGACATATTGGGAATTTATTGAAGCAGAACGTAGTGCCACCAGCAAACTGTTCTTCATCCAAGCCAAGTTACCCTGGCTACTTTAGATGTTATAATTTTTGTGGGTTTTTTTTTTTTTGCCACGTGACAATTATTATTTTAATTTGCTTTAATTGGAGGATAAATACTTTACAATATCGTGTTGGTTTTGGCCATATATCCACATGAATCGGCCAAGGCATAGATGTGACCCCCACATCCTGAACCCCCTCCACCCCCTCCCTTCTATTCTTTTTTCTTATTTTCACTTAGCAATGAGACAATTTCTCAATACCTTTGAATCAAAAAAAGATCTTTATCCTGAACAGTGCCTAACACTGTGGACAACTCCTGCTCAAAAGCTGGGGAATGTTCATTTACACTGAAGCATACAGGTCAGGGGAGGAAGGGGTGTGGAGAAAGACATGAGAAGGAGCTGCTTGCAGGTGAGGCAGGGAGACAATCAGGAAAGTGTGGGGTTCTGGAAGCCAAGAGAAGAGGGGGTACCTCGAGGAGGAAAGCTGGGCTGTGACAGTTCTGCTGGTGGGGCAGGTGCTGGGGGACTGATTCCTGTTTTTCTCACATGGACATTTTGGTGGCCTTGGCAGGAGTGGTCCAATGGGGTGGTGGAAGAAAAAATCTTCATGATCTGATTTGAAAAGAGAAAAAGAGGAGGGGGCTTATAGACAGGGAGCATAGATGATCCTTTTGAGGAATTTTGCTGCCAAGGAAAGCAAAGAAATGGGTTGGTTTCTTTGCTCAAAAACAGAAGGAGAAGTGAGATTGCATGAGAGTTGGGCTGGTTTTTGTTGTTGTTGTTATTATTTTGGCCTGGCCTTGCACCATGTGGGATCTTAGGTCCCTGACGGGGAATCGAACCTCTGCCCCTGCAGTGCCGCCTAGAGTCCTAACCATTGGACTGCCAGGGAATTCCCAGAGTCCAGATCATTTCTTGATGCCCTTCCCAGTGATAAATTCTATGATCTGAGTTTCTGGAAGATACATTTTGGGTCATTACAACAAAATGCTTTATCCTACTCAGAAAGTTCAACATGGGAAAGGACTGCCTCTGAATCGATTTCTTTTCCAGGCTGTACGTGAGCACTGGCTACTGGAGACCCTAAGAGTGACACAAACTCGGATTGAACATCTGTGAGTCTCATAAAAGATGAGAGCCCTATAGCAAATGAATATGAAAACTTGATTGCGGTGGGTGCTGGGAGACCATGAACATTCAAATTAACCCCAGAAAAGGATTTTTAAAGCCTAAAATTGAGAAAGTTATCAAAGACTTACCAAAAAAAGAAAACCAGAAAACACTTCAGGTCCAAACAGATTTACAGGTGAATTTTTTAAAAACCTTGACAGAAAAAAATAATTCTTTTAGCAGTTAAAGTTTTCCAGAGCATAAAAAAGGAAAGTTTTCAAATTCTGTTTGTGAAGCCAGAAAAACACTAATCCCAAAACTCAACAAAAATACCACAGGAATCTATGCTAAAAAAAGTCGCATTAGTATGAATGCAAAAGTTTATATTAAAATTTTAATAGCAAAAATAAGTAAACAGACTAGTAAAAGGATGACAGTGCAATTCAAGTACAATTTATCTCAGGAGTAACAAATACAATTCAGTATTAGGAAAACTATATCAAAATTTAACCCATTTAATATGTGTATATACATGGCTGGGGCTTCCCACATGGCGCTAGTGGTAAAGAACCCACCTCCCAGTGCAGGAGACACAAGAGACTCGGGTTTGATCCCTGGGTCGGGAAGATTCACTGGAGTAGGAAGTGGCAACCCACTCCAGTATTCTTGCCTGGAGAATCCCATGGACAGAGAAACCTGGTGGGCTAGGGCCCAGGGGCCCCAAAGAATCAGACACAACTGAGTGAGTGAGCATACACAGCACATATATACGGCTGAGTCCCTTCACCTGAAACTATCACAAAATTGTTAACTGTCTACATTTCAAAGTAAAAAGTTTTAGAAAAAGTTAACAAGCAAAAAATTTAACCCACTGATAGATCACATTAGAAAATTAAATAATCATCAAAGAAATTGTAAAAGACATTTGATGCAATTCAACGTTGAGACTCTTGTCCAAATATGCAGTTGAGCACAATTTCCTTCCTTTCTTCCTCTCTTTTGGGTTCTTGTATTTATTTAGGTATAATTTGTATACAATAAAACCAGTTTTTAAATATGCAATTTGATGAGTTTTAACTACCAATACATATATATGTATATGTGTGTGTGTAGCCATTATGTAGAGAATATTACCATCACACCAGAAAGCTTCCTTGGATTCCTTTGTATTCAAATCCCCCATACATACTTCCTGGCATCTAAGAATCACTGATCTGCTTTTTATCACTATTGTCTTGCCTTTTCTAGCATGCCATATAAATGAAATTATAAGGTCTGTAGTCCTTTGCATCTGATTTCTTAAACATAATGTCATGTTTTGAGATGTATATTCATTGTCAGATAGAAAATACATATTGGTCTCTGCCCCAGGTACCTGGCATAGAACTGAAACCCTAGTAAATTCCATAGTGATGATAGCAGTAGGAGTATATCTTATTTTAATGAGATGACTCTGGGTGGGCTCCTGGATGGCTCCTCAATGAAGGCTGATCACCAGAAAGACTGATCCATGAATAGAAGTTTGAAAATTTCAGCCCTTCTACTTAGTTTCAAAACGTTTCCATCACTTCAAAGTAAAGCCTCTAACCTGTTGTTTGTCCTAACTTCCATCTGACCCCAGTTCTTGGCAGCCTCCAATCTGAGTTATGTCTCTTTGTGATTCCTTGGACAGTAGCCCGCCAGGCTCCTCTACCCATAAAATTCTCCAGGCAAGAATACTGGAGTAGGTAGCCATTTCTTTCTTCGGGGATCTGCCCAACCCGGGGATCAAACCCTGGTTTCCTGCCATTGCAGGCAGATTCTTTACCATCTGAGCCACCAGGGAAGCCCTATGTCTCTATGGATTTATCTGTTCTGGATATTTTATGTAAATGGAATCATACCAAGTATGTGACCTTTTGTGGCTAGCTTCTGTCGTTTAGCATAATGCTTTGGAGGGTCAAGTCACTTTTAAACTGTTCTATTTTGTTAAACTGTCTTCTGTCACTTAATGGGAATCCCTGGTGACCCAACCTGTCTGGTGAAACTTTAGTAAATAATCAACAATACTCACAGTAATATCTAAACAGCAGTGATGTCTTAGGGCTGGTGATGGTGCTGTTTGTTGGTTCTCCCAAAGATGGTCTTAAGTGTAGGCAAAGTTACACTAAAAATGGGATATTTCATCGAGAAAAAACAAAACTACAGAATATCCCAAACTAATTTAGCAAGATTCTAGCATAAAATGCCTGAAGGAAAAAAAGCAGAGAAAGATGTGAAAAACTGACCACAGTTGACAACCATCTGTGGAGGCCCTCTAACATGGGCAAGGAAGATTGGAATTGCATCTTCCAGTCTCTTTCTCCACCTTTAAAATCTGGCTGAACATTCCAGCCAAACCTAGGTTCAGTGATGAAGCAAGGCAGAGAAAACGTATGATTACTGTACTCAAAACCAGAAAGGCACAGCCCAGAACTCTCCTTGTCTCTCCATCCACTCCTCATCATTCAGAAAACCATCTAGGTCTAAATTATTTCATTTTGTCTCATCCATTAGGTGCCTGCGAGTGTTTTATGAAGTTAATATTTTTGGATGAGGACTGAAAGATTATGGCAGCACAATTAAACGTACAAATACACAAAATGCCTATGAGAAATGCTGGTTTTGCCTTCCCAGGAAAAACAAGGGTCTATCCTCATTTTAAACTTTTCTCTTCCTCTCCCCTTTCTCGCATCTGGTAATTGTGTAGTCCAGAGGAAAAAGTGAAAGAAAAGCGTTAGTCGTTCGGTGGTGTCCAATTCTTTGCGATCCCATGGGCTGTGGCCGGCCAGCCTCCTCTGTCCATGGGATTCTTTAGGCAAGAGTACTGGAGTGAGTTGCCATTTCCTTCTCCAAAGAATTTCTCAGGGATGGAACCTGCGTCTCTTGCATTGCAGGAAGAGTAGACCCTCAATTGCCGTTCCTCTTTGCAATCTGTGCCAACGTGGATATGTAACTACTGAGCCTGATAACTTCCCAGATCAGGGCGGTGATGGGGCAATGAATATTTGTGAAAGGGAAATACACACGCTCTGGGTACAGCAGTGGGCGCTTATAACCCTCAGTAAACACACCAGACAATGCTTTTCTCCTCTGCCTTCCTCAATGCAGTGTGAGCGTCTAAAGAAGAGATCTATCTGCTACTGAGAGGAGACATAGCAGGCCGAGTCACCTGGCAAAGTCCAAGCCCAAGTCCAAGCACGCTGTTTACGGTTGAAATCCCACGAACTCAGTCCAGAGCGGTCCTAACTGAAATCGGGAGACGCAAGCCCCGCCTCTGCAACTGTAGCTCAGGCCCCGCCCCTCTGCGCCCATTGGCTCGTTCAATTCACGCCGAGCACCAATGGGCGGCCGCGCTGTCTAAGGCAGAGCCCGCGGGCCCAGAGGCAGAGAATAGCAGCGGCGTCCGCAGGAAGTCTACGGCGGAGACGCGTACCCCGCTGCCCCGAGCTGCGATGAGCACCCCAGCCATCCCCCAGGACCTGCAGCTGAACCCGAGTCAGAGGGCCCAGTCCGCATTCAGAGGTGAGGCCCGCGGGGGCAGTAATGGCGCGAGCCGGATCGTGGATCGTTTGCCTGAGAGGCGGGGCGGCCGCGGGGGCGGGATGGCTCGGGCAAGGCCGTCAGGGCCGCGGGGCCGCAGACCGGCGTCCCTCGCCCACAACCCCGGTACGGTTGTGTGAGAAGCCCGCACAGGGCGCGTGGCTTCTAGCGGCCGCGTTCTCGGCGTTTATGAACTGGACAATCGGAGCGGTGCCCGCTGTGTGGTGTTAGTGTACGGGGTGAGCGCCTTGCGTGCGGTCGTGATCCGCTGGCGGGGGAGACGCGCCACAGGTGAGAGAATCCGTTTAGCCGGGGGGCAGGGGAGGAGCGAGCGTGCGGGGCTCCGGGCCCGCGGGGGCGGGGCGGGGCGGGGAGGGGCGGCGTTCGCCCGGGGAGCTGCGCCTGCGCGGGGCTCTCCCGCCGCCCGAGTCTGGAGTTCATTTCTGGAGCGAAGGGTGTGCGCGTTTGATGCTTCAGATTGAAGGCATGTTGCCTTCGAGTTCAGAGAAATCTCGAGTTGTCCGGGTCTTCAGAAATAATAGCTATTTCTTGGCCTATGGATGGGAAAACAAATTTTCAGCCACTTCTGGTAGATTAGAACTTGGAGTTAAGTGTCTCATCTCTACCATTTAGCTCTTGAAACTTGGCTTTCAGGAACTGTATGTCATCAGAGATGCTCTCCAGACTTGTCACTTTCGGACCGTAGGGAATGTTATTCTTGTACAAAGTGGTTATGGGGACCAGTTATAGGAAGAGTCATTTAAAAATATGATTATTTCCCAAAGGCAGTAATGATATGGGAAATTTTCAGTTATAGACAATGTGTGATTTCAAGTAGAATATTTTTCGAAGTTAAATCAATATTTTACTTGGTGTTATTGTAGCTGATGTTGACCTGTAGCTCTTTTGTTACTTAGAGCAAAGAAGACAAAAACTCAAGGAGCATCTGTTAAAAAGAAAAACTTCCTTTGCCTGCAAACAGGAAAATCAGATGTTACCCAGGTGAGGTCAAATTTTTTTCAGTTCACATCTGTCAAATTAGAGCTGTCCAGTAAAGATGTAATGTGAGCCACATGTGTAATTTAAAATTTTCTAGTGGCCACATTTTTAAAAAGGAAATGAATTTTAATAACATTTAATCCAGTATTTTAATTTGCATTTCTTTATAGTAGGTACTGTATTTATTGATATAGTTTGTCTTGATGAATGTTTCATACCCTTCTCCAGGGTGGAAACTTCTGCTTATATTTAGGACATAGAGCTGGCAGGACTTGGTGATGGATTAGCTGTGGGATATAAAAGAAAAAATAGAGTCAGAGATGATCCTGAGTGTCCAGGTTAAAGGAGGCTAAAGAGATATGACAGCTAAGTTCAATACCTGACCCTCATACTGTGTTTGATAGTGGAAAAGGAAATACTATGAAGGACATTATTAGGTCAGTTTTCAACTGTGAACAATAAGGTGGTAAATCAAGGTAAACTTATTAATTTGATAACTTTTCTGTGAGCATATAAAATTCCTGTTTTTAGGAAATAAACATCAAAGCATTTAGTGGTAAAGAGCCATCATGTATATAACTTAACTTGAAAGGTTCAGGTAAAAAGTTGTGTATATTCTACACATAGATATGTTCAGAAAGAATACAAATGGTACTCAAATGAGATAAAATGTTAGCAGTAGGCAAATCTGGGTAAAGAATATTTGCATATTCTTTATTTATTATAATTTTGCAACTTTATATAACTTTGGCATTGTTCCCAAATAAAAATTAAAAAAATTGTTTTACATTCAGTCGTGTATGACTCTTTGCAACCCCATGAATCACAACACACCAGGCCTCCCTGTCCATCAGCAATTCCCGGAGTTCACTCAAACTCATGTCCATTGAGTTGGTGATGCCATCCAGCCATCTCATCCTCTGTCGTCCCCTTCTCCTCCTGCCCTCAATCCCTCCCAGCATCAGGGTCTTTTCCAATGAGTCAGCTCTTCACATGAGGTGGCCAAAGTACTGGAGTTTCAGCTTCAGCATCAGTCCTTCCAATGATGGACTGGTTGGATCTCCTTGCAGTCCAAGGGACTCCCAAGAGTCTTCTCCAACACCACACTTCAAAAGCATCAATCCTTCGACACTCAGCTTTCTTCACAGTCCAACTCTCACATCCATACATGACCACTGGAAAAACCATAGCCTTGACTAGACAGACCTTTGTTGGCAAAGTAATGTCTCTGCTTTTCAATATGGTATCTAGGTTGGTCATAACCTTTCTTCCAAGGAGTAAGCGTCTTTTAATTTCATGGCTGCAGTCACCATCTGCAGTGATTCTGGAGCCCAGAAAAATAATCTGACACTGTTTCTACTGTTTCCCCATCTGTTTCCCATGAATTGATGGGTCAGATGCCATGATCTTCGTTTTCTGAATGTTGCGCTTTAAGCCAACTTTTCGCTCTCCTCTTTCACTTTCATCAAGAGGCTCTTTAGTTCCTCTTCAGTTTCTGCCACAAGGGTGGTATCATCTGCATATCTGAGGTGATTGATATTTCTCCTGGCAGTCTTGATTCCAGCTTGTGCTTCCTCCAGCCCAGCGTTTCTCATAATGCACTCTGCATATAAGTTAAATAAGCAGGATAACAATATACAGCCTTGACGTACTCCTTTTTCCTATTTGGAACCAGTCTGTTGTTCCATGTCCCGTTCTGTTTCTTCCTGACCTGCATATAGTTTCTTTACTTTAGAATAAACATTTTCTTTCACAAATCCCAATTTTTTTGTTCAAGACAAAAAGATGATCCTAGACTTTTGATTTGAATAACTGGGTGGATGGTGATCCTGTATATTGAGATGGGAAGCATGAGGGAAGAGTGGGAGAATCCAGAGCTCTGTTTGACCATGATAAGCTTGAGGCAGCAGGAAGACATTTAAGTGGAGATGCCAAACAGTGATGTGTCTGAAGTTCAGGGGTGAGAATTGGACTAGAGATAAAAACTTGGGAGTTGTCAGTGTGTAGATGGTATTTATTTAAGACCTTGAGGTGGAATTAAATTAATAGAGGGAAAGCAGAGAAAGAACATTAATTCAAATGTGACTGTGACTCTCAAGTACTTATATCTCTGAAGTTGAAATCTGACTTAGAATCAAAGGGATGTCCAACTGACTCTTTTGTTCCCCCACTTTATTCACAGACTGTGAAATCACTTGCTAAGAGAGTCTCACGGCCTGTACTAACTCACTCTGTAAAAAGAAGTTTGGGTTTAATTCTTTTTTTTTTTTTTAATTGAATGATAATTGATTTACAGAATTTTGTTGTTTTCTGTTAAACCTCAACATGAATCAGCCATAGGTACACATATTCCCTACCTTTTGAAACCTCCCTCCCACCCTCCTTTGCATCCCACCCTTCTAGGTTGATACAGAACCCCTGTTTGAGTTTCCTGAGCCATACAGCAAATTCCCATTGGCTGTCTTTTACATATGCTAATGTAAGTTTCCATGTTATTCTTTCCATACATCTCACTCTGTCCTCTCCTCTCCCCATGTCCATAAGTCTATTCTTTATGTCTCCATTAGTGAAGTCGGTTAGTTGTGTCCTATTCTTTGTGACCCCGTGGACTGTAGCCTACCAGGCTCCTCTGTCCATAAGATTCTCCAGGCAAGAATACTGGAGTGGGTTGCCATTGCCTTCTCCAGGAGATCTTCCCAACCCAGGGATTGAACCCTGGTCTCCTGCATTGCCAGCAGATGGTTTAGCCTCTGATCCACTAGGGAAGCCCCAATCGCTGCCCTGTAAATAAATTCTTTAGTACCATTTTTTCTAGGTTCTGTATATGTGCACTGGAATATGATATTTATCTTTCTCTTTCAGACTCACTTCATTCTGTATAATAGGTTCTAGGTTCATCCACCTCATCAGAACTGACTCAAATGTGTTCCATTTTATGGCTGAGTAATATTACATTGTGTTTATGTACCACAACTCCTTTATCCATTCATCTGTCCATAGACATCTAGGTTGCTTCCATGTTCTGGCTATTGTAAATAGTGCTGCAATGAACAATGGGATACATGTGTCTTTTTCAATTTTGGTTTCCTCAGGGTGTATGCCAGGAGTGGGATTGCTGGGTCATATGGTGGTTTTATTCCTAGTTTTTTTTTTAAGGAATCTCCATACCATCTTCCATAGTGGCTGTATCAATTTACATTCACACCAGTAGTGCAAAAGGATTTCCTTTTCTCCACGCCCTCTCCAGCATTTATTGTTTGTAGACTTTTTGATGATGGCAATTCTGACTGGTATGAGGCGGTATTCTCATCGTGGTATTGATGTGCATTTCTCTAATAATGAGTGATGTTGAGCATCTTTTCATGTGTTTGTTAGCCATCTGTAGGTCTTCTTTGGAGAAATGTCTGTTTAGGTCTTTTCCAACTTTTTGATTGGGTTGTTTGTTTTTCTGGCATTGAGTTGTATATTTTGTAAATTGCTTGTATATTTTGGAAATTAATCCTTTGTCATTTATTTGCTTTTATTTTCTCCCATTCTGAGGGTTGTCTTTTCACCTTGCTTATAGTTTCCTTTGCTGTGCAGAAGCTTTTAAGTTTAATCAGGTCCCATTTGTTTACTTTTGTTTTTATTTCCTTTACCCTAGGAGGTGGGTTATAGAGGATCTTGCTTTGATTTATGTCATCAAGTGTTCTATGTTTTCCTCTAAAAATTTTATAGTTTCTGGTCTTACATTTAGGTCTTTAATCCATTTTGAGTTTATCTTTGTGTATGGTGTTAGGAGGTGTTCTAACTTCATTCTTTTACATGTAGTTGTCCAGTTTTCCTAGCACCATTTATTGAAGAGGCTGTCTTTCCCCACTGTGTATTCTTGCCTCCTTTGTCAAAAATAAGGTACCCATAGGTGCATGGGTTTATTTCTGGGCTTTCTATCTTGTTCTGTTAGTCTATATTTCTGTTTTTGTGCCAGTCCCATACAGTCTTGATGACTGTAGCTTTGTAGTATAATCTGAAGTCAGGAAGGTTGATTCCTCCAGCTCCATTCTTCTTTCTCAAGACTGCTTCAGCTATTCAGGGTCTTTTGTGTTTCCATATGAATTGTGAAATTTTTTGTTCTAATTCTGTGAAAAATGCCATTGGTAATTTGATAGGAATCACACTGAATCTGTAGACTGTATTTAGTAGTATAGTAATTTTCACAATATTGATTCTTCCTACCCAGGAACATGGAGTATCTCTCCATCTGTTTATGTCATCTTTGATTTCTTTCATCAGTGTCTTATAATCTTCTATGTACAGTTCTTTTGTCTCCTTATGTAAGTTTATTTCTAGATATTTAATTCTTTTTGTTGCAGTGGTGAATGGCATCGATTCCTTAATTTCTCTGTCTGATTTTTCATTGTTAGTATATAGAAATGCAAGTGACTTCTGTATATCGATTTTGTATCCTGTAACTTTGTAAATTTACTGATTAGCTCTAGTAATTTTCTGATACTGTCTTCAAACAGTGAGAGCTTTACTACTTTTTTTCTGATCTGGATTCCTTTATTTCTTTCTCTTCTCTGATTGCTGTAGCTAGGACTTCCAAACTATGTTGAATAATAGAGGTGAAAGTGGACACCCTTGCCTTGTTCTTATCTTAGGGGGATTGCTTCAGTTTTTCATCATTGAGAATAATGCTTGCTGTAGACTTATCATGTATGGCCTTTACTATGTTGAGGTAGGTTCCTTTTATGCCCATTTTTTGAAGAGTTTTAATCATAAATGGGTGCTGAATTTTTTCAAAGGCTTTCTCTGCATCTATTGAGATTATCATATGGTTTTTATCTTTTAATTTGTTAATATGGTGTATCACATCTATTGATTTGCGTATATTGAAGAATCCTTGCATTCCTGGAATAAACCCAACTTGATCATGGTATATGAACTTTTTGATGTGTTGCTGAATTCTGTCTGCTAATGTTTTGTTGAGGATTTGTGCATCTGTGTTCATCAGTGATATTGGCCTGTAGTTTTCTTTTTTTGTGTTGTCTTTGGTTTTGGTATCAGGGTGATGGTGGCCTCATAGAATTGAGTTTGGAAGTGTGCCTTCCTTTGTAATTTTTTGAAAGAGTTTTAGAAGGATAGGCATTAGCTCTTCTCAAAATGCTTGATAGAATTCTCCTGTGAAGCCATCTGGTCCTGGGCTTTTGTTTTTTGGAAGATTTATCACAGCTTCAATTTCAGTGCTTGTATTTGGGTTGTTCATAATTTCTATTTCTTCCTGGTTCAGTCCTGGAAGATTGAACTTATCTAAGAGTCTGTCCATTTCTTCCAAGTTATCCATTTTATTTCCATATTGTTGTTTATAACAGTCTCTTATAATCCATTGTATTTCTGCATTGTCTGTTGTAACCTCTCCTTTTTCGTTTCTAATTGTGTTGATTTGATTTTTCTCTTTTTTTCTTGATGAATCTGACAAAAGGTTTGTCAATTTTGTTTATCTTTTAAAGAACCAGCTTTTTGTTTTATTAATCTTTACTATTGTTTCTTTCATTTTTTTTTTCATTTATTTCTGCTCCGATCTTTATGATTCTTTCCTTCTACTAATTTTTTGGGTTTTTTGTTCTTATTTTTCCGTTTGTTTTAGGTGTAAAGTTAGGTTGTCTATTCAGTGTTTTTCTTGTTTCTTGAGGTAGGATTGTATTGCTATAAACTTCCCTCTTAGAACTGTAGCAAAAGCTGCTCCCATAGGTTTTGACTTGTGTTTTCATTGTCATTTGTTTCTAGCAATTTTTTTATTTCCATTTTGATTTCTTCAGGAACATGTTGATTATTTAGAAACGTGTTGTTTAATCTCCATGTGTTTATGTTTCTTACAGTTTTTTCCTTGTAATTGATATCTAGTCTCATGGCATTGTGATCAGAGAAGATGCTTGCTACGACTTTGGTTTTCTTAAATTTATTGAAGTTTGATCTGTGACCCAAAATGTGGTCTATCCTGGAGAATGTTCCATGTGCACTTGAGAAGAAGGTGTATTCTTCTACATTTGGATGGAATGTCCTGAAGATATTAATGAGATCCAGCTCATCTACTGTATCATTTAAGACTTCTGTTTTCTTATTAATTTTGTTTTGGTGATCTGTCCATTGGTGTGAGTGGGGTATTAAAGTCTCCTACTATTATTGTGTTACTGTCCATTTCTCTTTTTGTGCCTGTTAGTGTTTGTCTTATGTACTGAGGTGCTCCTATGTGGGGTGCATAGATATTTACAGTTATTATGTCTTCCTTTTGGATCGATCCCTTGATCAGTATGCAGTGTCTTTCCTTATATTTTGTAATCTTCTTTATTTTAAAGTCTGTTTTGTCTGATACGAGGATTGCTACTCCAGCTTTCTTTTGCTTCCCATTTGCATGGAATATATTTTCCCATCCTCTCACTTTCAGTCTATATGTGTCTTTAGGTCTGAAGTGAGTTTCTTATAGACAGCATTTGTATAGGTCTTGTTTTTGTATCCATTCAGCCAGTCTGTGTCTTTTGGTTGGAGCATTGAATCCATTTACATTTAAAGTAATTATAAATATATATGTCCCTATTGACATTTTCTTAATTGTTTGGGGTTGATTTTGTAGATCTTTTTCTTTCTCTTGTATTTATTGACTATATAAGCCCCTTTAACATTTGGTGTAAAGCAAGTACTGAATTCTCTTAACTTTTGCTTGTCTGAGAAACTTTTTATTTCTGCATCAATTTTGAATGAGATCTTTGCTAGGTACAGTAATCTTGATTGTAGATTTTTCTTTTTTCCTTTCAGTACTTTAAATATATCCTGCCATTCCCTTCTGGCCTGCAGAGTTTCTGCTGAAAGATCAGCTGTTAAGCATATGGGGTTTCCCTTGTATGTTACTTGTTGCTTCTCCCTTGCTGCTTTTAATATTCTTTCTTTGTGTTTCGTTTCTGTCAGTTTAATTAGTATGTGTCTTGGCATATTCCTCCTTGGGTTTAGACTCTTTATGCCTCTTGGACTTGATTGACTATTTCTTTTACCACGTTGGGGAAATTTACAACTATAATCTCTTCAAAATTTTTCTCATACCCTTTCTTTTTCTCTTCTTCTGGGACCCATATAATTTGAATGTTGGTGCATTTGGTATTGTCCCAGATGTCTCTGAGAATATCAGTTCTTTTCAGAAGTTATTTCCACCATTTTATCTTGTAGCTCACTGATTCATTCTTCTGCTTCAGATATTCTGCTGTTGATTCCTTCTAGAATATTTTTAATTTCATTAATTGTGTTATTTGTCTCCATATGTTTATTCTTTAATTCTTCTAGGTGTTTGTTAGTTGATTCTTGCATTTTCTCCATTTTGTTTTTTGATCATCTTTATTATCATTATTCTGAATTCTTTTTCAGGTAGCTTGCCTATTTCCTCTTATTTGGACTTTTGTGTTTCTAGTTTGTTCTTTTATTTGTGGGGTATTTCTCTGCCTTTTCATTATTTTTTTTTAACTTATTGTGTTTGAAGTCTCCTTTTCCCAGGCTTTAAGGTTGAATTCTTTCTTCCTTTTGGTTTCTGCCCTTCTAAGGTTGGTCCAGTGGTTTGTGTAAGCTGCTTATAGGGTGAGATTTGTGCTGAGTCTTTGTTTGTTGTTTTTCCTCTGATGGGCAAGGCTGAGTGAGGTAGTTATCCTGTCTGCTGATGATTGGGTTTGTATTTTTGTTTTGTTTGTTGTTTAGATGAGGCCTCCTGCACAGTGTGCTACTGTTGGTTGGGAATTGTACTCAAGTGGTTTCCTTTGTGTGAGTTCTCACTGTTTGATACTCCCTAAGGTTACTCTGGTAGTCTAGGGTCTTGGAGTCAGTGCTCCCACTCCTAAGGCTCAGGGCTTGATCACTGGTCAGGATCGAAGATTCTACAAGTGGTTTGTTATGGCATTAAGTGAGATGAAAACAAATATCCAAAAACAAGGGACCAAAGATGAACTCCAGACAAATGGCAGTTACAAAATCAGTCAAATAATAATTAAGAATAATGGAATATACAAATAATATATGGAGTATACCCATGAGCAAAATCAAAATAGTCCAACAAGAGTAAAGTACAATAGATTGACCCAGAGACCAAAGGAAATCAAAAATTATATTTATCAGTTAAGAATAAAACTAACTAAAGCACAAACTGGAAAACAAAACTAAAGCAAGGTGTCAAGTGGGTAATAAAGCAATGAAAACAAAACTAAGAAATACGTTGAGAGGAAAGAAAAGAAAGAATAGATATGCAAAGTTAAATAGAGGTATATTAGGAAGATTTATATTTATTAAAGATTAATTGCAAGAGGAAAGAACAGTAGGAAAGGCAAACAAAGGAATAAATGTAGAAAAAAATAATGTTAAAAAATTTTAATTTAAAATTAAAGAGAAAAGAAAAAAGGAAACATAACAGAGTTGCAAAAGCCCAATGCAAAGGCAGAGATTTGTAACAGAAATTAAAAGTGTGACTGAATATACACAAATATACCCATGAGCAAAATGAAAGCAGTCCTACACAAATAAAATGCAACAGATTGACCTGGCAGACAAGGGAAACCAAAAAGTATCTCTACCAGAACAAGACTATCTAAAGAACAAACTGGAAAACAAAACTAAAGCAAGGTGCCAATCAGGGAATGAAGCAATGAAAATAAAACTAACAAATATGTTGAGAGGAAAAGCGAGAAAGAATAGATATGCAAGGCTAAACAGAGGTAGGTAAAGAAGATTTATATACATTCAATATTAACTGCAAGGAAAACAGAACAGTAGGAAAAGCCAGCAAAGGAATAAATGTAGGAAAAATAATAATAGGTTTGAAATTTTTTAAAAAGAGAAAAGATAAAAAGGAAACTCCCCAGAACTGCAAAAGCCCAATGTAGAAGCAGAGGTTTATACAACAATAAAAAATGTGACTGAGAAGAAAAAAGAAAAAAAAAGCTTAAAAGCTTAATTAGATTTCATAGTGCCAATAAAATCAACAACTACAAAAGAGGGGGCAAAAAAGAAAAAAAAATACAAAGGACTCTACAGAACAAGTCAAAACATAAGAATAAATGCTTTTCTTGAGTTACTGCTGTCAGAGGTCTTTCCCCCACTGGGAGTCACAGTCCACCTCACCTCCCTAGGATGCCCTCCAACACTGTGCTGATCCCTGGACCTGCTGTGGGCTCAGATGCTAATCTGGTCCTGCTCCTCTGTGTTCTTGCCTCCAATGCCCACAGCTATCAGAACTAGTACATTTTCTTTTGTGGGAGCTCTCAATGACCTTTTACATATTCCATAGATAGAGTCTACATAGTTGATCCTGTGGATTTAATCTGCAGCTGTACAGCTGCTGGGAAGGTTTTGGGTCTTCTTCCTTAGCCACACTGCCCCTGGGTTTCCATTGTGGTTTTATTTCCACCTCTGCATGTGGGTCATCCACTGGGCTTTGCTCTTGAGGCTGCCCTGGAGGACTCGAGTGTGCTCCTGTGAGGGCCAGGTGTGGAGGTGGTGCATGGGTCACTGGGGTTCTTGCAGCACCAGGTACTTGGGAGTTGGCGGCCAGGGCAGCAGGGAATATCGTGCTCTAGAAGGGTATGGCAACCCACCCTGGCCAATACACTCCAGTGTTCTTGCCTGGAGAACCCCTCCATGACAGAGAAGCCTGGCAGGCTACAGTCTACAGAGTTGGACCGTACCAAAGCAACCCTGTGCGCAAAGACGCAAGGCTTTTTTTGCCTGTGGCAGCTCTGCCCCCATGAGAGTTGAGCGTGAAGGTGGCGCAGCTGCTTGACTTGGGGGACCCTGGTGGCACCAGTGTGCAAGGACACGGACTGCCTCTATCACAGGAGTTATGGCCCTATCAGGGACTTTTTTCAAGCTTTTTCTAGCTGGCAATCAGAAGGCTTCTTTGGCTAGTCTTTCTCTATAGCTCCGCTCCTTCAGGCACTTAGAGGGCTCCCTTGCCTGGGGTCCTTCTTTGTTGTTCAGTGCATCAGACACATAGAGGGACCCCCCTGGCTGGGACCCTACTCTATAGACAGGTGTGTCGGGCACTTAAAGGGGCCCCCTGGGTGGGATCCTACTCTGTAGTTCAGTGCGTCAGGCGTTTGATGGGCCAGCCCCTCTATTGGTCAGCGGACAGTGCTAGCACGTGGCGGGAGAGAGGCTATGGGGATGGCTGCACCTCCTTCACGTGACTCAGCAGTATCGCCCCGCTTCCATGGCTGCCTGGCTTTCCTCCACAGGCATTTCCCACCACAGTCTCCTCCCTCACATCCCCTCAACTCATCTCTCTGCAGTCAACAGCAGCCCTTGCCCTGGGATTGCTCCACAATCCCTAAACTCCAGCTCCCAGCCACTGCGCCTTCCAGGGGATCTACGTCCCTGTCTGCAGTGTGTGTGGCTACAGCAAGGGCTGTCTGAGTCTCATTCCATTTAGGCCACCACAGATCAGCTGTTCCACTCTCAGCCTTAAATGTTTCTCCTGACTCAGACAGTTACCCCAGTGTCGGGGTCAGACCCCTGTTGCAGTTCCCCCACCTGCCTAGGGCAGGCCCAGTCCTAACACTCCTGTTTTTCCTTCTAGTTCCTTCATTCTCCTGAGTTTTGCATGGGTCTATATATTCTTTTACACTAGTCAGGTACTCCTGTCCACTTTCAGCTGGTGTTCTGAAGGTGTATTCCTAATGTATCCGTGGCGAGAGAGAGACTCCACGTCCACCTGCTCATCTGCCATCTTATTCCTAGGTTTAATTCTTGAAGAACCTTTTGCTTGGGATGTATAGTCTAAATGCAGTGCCATCTAGAAACTAAAATGCACATTAATTAATAAATTGTGTGTTTGAAAATTTTTGGATTTCTTTTGGGAGAGGTGTTTTAAAATAATTTTTTTCAAGGTAAGTCTGGTACCAGGTACTTAAAACTAACCAAAGAAAGTGTTGCTTAACAAAGATTTTTGAAGACTTGTTTGAACAACTAGAGAATGGTTTAGAATGAGATTATGGGGGGAGGGTTTAAGATCTTGTAAGAAACTATCTTTACTTTTTCCCTAGCCATGTTGTTTACACTTTAAATCACCCTACAATAAAGAAAAGTTTTGCTTAGAACAAGTCAATCTCAGCTGAGTTCTTGCCTCAATGTAGAACTACCAAGTCAGAGAACAGTTACATGATCCTATACCTCCCCCCCAAAAGGAAGCATTATCTAAAAGCATGTGGATTTTCTTTTCTTTCTTTTTTTTAAGTGATGGAGATCAAAGAGTCAGGACATCTGAAGGCCAGATCCAAGAAGGGAAAAAAATTCTGAAAATAAAGACAAAATGGTAAGATACGGAGTAGCTCTCCATCCCTTTTCCCTCATCCCTAAAGATGGTTTTTTTCCCCTAAACTCTTTCTGAAAGAAAGAAATTCTAAAATACTGATTTGTCTTAAATAACTCTTTTAGGCTGATAAAGAGAATGTTGGTAGACCTACCGGGATCAAAAATAATTTAACAGTGGAAAAAAACTGTATTCCTTTAAAACCTTCTAATGAATTAACCGATTCAACTATAGCCACGGATCCATCTAATTCTGAGGATAATAATCAAACTCTGCCATTGTTACCAGTTAAAGATGATCCCCAAAGTCAACATAGAACATTAAGCCAAACATTTCACCTTAAAAACAACAGTAAAAAAAAAACAGTGATTACAGAAAAACCAAAGCACGATGCTAATGTGCCCAAGAAACCTGTGCTTGGAGCATATCGTGGCCAAATTGTTCAGTCTAAGGTTAATTCCTTTAGAAAACCACTGCAAGTCAAAGATGAGAGTTCTGCAACAACCAAACTGCCAGCAACTGTCTCTAAAGCCACAAAGCCTCAGCCTGGGGATTTCAGCAGCACAACAGTGAAAAATGATAGAGCCTCTCATATGACATCTGCCACTAAATTTGCAAATACTGCATCTCAGATCCGACACCTTGTGCGACCTCCTATTAGAAGTCAGGACAATAAAGCCCAGGATGCCATGAAACCGGGCAGCAGCAGGATGTCAGCCAATGTCACAGTTCGGAAAGGGCCTCGAGAGAGAGAGTTAAATGCAGTTTTGTCTGGCATCAAGACCAGTTCTCTGCAGGACATAAAAGGAGATAAGACAGTATCAAAAAGCATGGCAGCTGGAACGACAACCAGGCCTGCTTCATCTTCGAATACTAAGCTGATAGAAAAGTCGAAGAGCGCTGAGCAGCACAGACAGGCTATGGTGAAAGCAGCTGTTGCCAGTCGATGGACTCAGCCCAGAGAAACTGCGGAGGAGAGAAAGTAAGTAGATGTGATTTGATTAGCGCGATTTTCAGCAGAGACCATTTGTGAATTTGGCTTATAATTTCCTTGATATTAGAGTATTCGAGTTTTTTGTACATGGATTCTCTTAATATGCAGATCAGTCTAAGCCTATTTATATGTGAAACAGTATATCCTAAGTTACTATGCTTGAGTATGTTTAATGGGGCTTCCCTGGTGACTCAGGGAAAAGAATAAAGAATCCACCTGCAATGCGGAAGACACAGGTTTGATCCCTGGGTCGGGAAGAAACCCTGCAGAAGGAAATGGCAGCCCACTCCAGTATTCTTGCCGGGATAATCCCATGAACAGAGGAGCCCAGTGGGTTACAGTCCATGGGATCGAAAAAGAGTCGGGTATGACTTAGCAACTGAAACCAAACCAAAACAGGTTTAATTAGGTTGTTTTATGTAATCAAAGTTAAAATGGTTAATGAAATTGGGAAATGTTTTATAACTTCTCCATTTAAAAATGCATTCTTAGGGTCTTTGCGCATATAGTTAACACTGGTATGTTCCCTGTTTATCTTAAAACAGGTGAACTATATATGTGCCACTAGTGTAGGATTAAAGGCTGAAAGTGTTGCTTTCGCTGTGTTTGACAGCATTCAGTCAGCAGTGTCACAGTAATGTTTATATGCTGCTTCTGACTGTCAGCCCACTCCAGTACTCCTGCCTGGAGAATCCCATGGGGGGAGGAGCCTGGTACGGTACAGTCCATGGGGTTGCAAAGAGTCTGATAGGACTGAGCGGCTTCACTTTCTGACTGTAGAGCTCGTCTGAGTGAGTGGAAAGCTGGTAAAGGAAGAATTCTGAAGCGTCCTCCGAGCTCAGCAGTTACCCGGCCTGAGCCCGAAACACAAAATGAACAACTTGTTGGATCCTTCTGGACTACCATGGCAGAAGAAGATGAGCAACGACTGTTTACTGAAAAAGTGAACAAGACGTTTTCTGAATGCCTGAACCTGATTAATGAGGTAGAGTCTTTATCTTATATTTGCTTATAGCTTATAACTTAATAGCTTACAAATTACCTTCATCAGTGTTATCTCATTAAATTATATCATCAGTCGTTTTTGACCAATTAATGTGTCAGCTGTGTTATGGAGACTTAATTGTGAGATCGTTTCTCTTTAGCCTTTAATAGGCTATATTCTAATTGAGTTCCTATAACTGTATCAAAGAGATACTTAGATTTTTTTTTGCATTGAGTTTATAAATATTGTATTTCTCTAAGATATTAATATAGACTGGGCTGGGGGTGGGTATTTGTTCTGATACTTCTGTTTTTTACATTCAGTCAACATATTTACAAATTATTTTTTCTACTCATTCTATACTTTACCAAAGACTAGCAACACAAATTATTATCACAGATTAAATTTAACTAAAATATTTGCAAACCAGATCCCATTAACCTAAACCAACATGGTCTTGAACTGTATAATTTAATGATTTGGACCAGAATCCTATGAGTATGATAATTTCAGAGTGTGTGTTTGTGTGTGTGTGTGTGTTGTGTATTTTTTTCTCCTGACTTCTCCTTAATCTTGCTTTGGTCACTCACTAGGGTCTAAACATAGCAAGACTAATGAATATACAGCTTGTGATTTCAAACCTTTCTCTAGTCTTTTTGAATACCTTTAAACTTTTTGTAGTTCTGACAGCCAGTGAAAATTATGGTCAAGGAAACTGATTCTATTCCTATCTACTCTACTGGGGTTTTTTATTGATACTGTGGAATTTTCTGCCCTACTACTTACCTATATATAGCTGTTAATTACATAAGGCATTACAGATTCATTTTTTAAATCTTACTATCAAAACCTGACAAAGATAATCAGGAAAAAAAAACTAGTGAGCTGTTTCTATAAGCGTTTGATAGGTTAAAAAATGATAAATAAAGTAATAACAAATAAGGACTCCCTTGGTGGTCCAGTGGCTGGGACTCTGCGCTCCCAAGGGCAGGGAACCTGGGTTCCATCTCTGGTTGGGGAACTGGATCCCACTTGCTGCAGTGAGAAGATCCTGCAAGCCACAACTGAGACCACGCACAGGCGGAAGGAAGCGTATCTGGACACACACCAACAAATCGATTCCATAACACACAAGAGAGCAAACATGGAGACTGAGCAGCGTGTTAGCCGTTTTTATTACTAATTTTTTTCTCAACTAGTGTTTCTTTTTTCTGACTCTTGACTGATCTACTTCTTGCTAACCATTCAGAATAAGTTTGGAATAAGGGAAACAATGGTGACTATATTATGAATAATTTTCTACCAGCCTTTTTTTTCTCTTTACCACTGATCCTGACTGTAATAGGCTTACTTAATTGTTCATAGTTTGTAGACTAAACAGCATCACTCACTTTATTTCTTGCTGTTTTAGGAGTGTCCAAAAGAAGAAGTATTAGTTACACTAAATGACCTGATTAAAAATATTCCGGACGCCAAAAAGCTTGTTAAATATTGGATATGCCTTGCACATATTGAATCACTCACAGGTCCTATTGAAAATATTATCACAATCTATGAGAAGGCCATTCTGGCAGGAGCTCAGGTAAGATAATAACTTAACAGGTCATTATTATTTCAGTGTAAATAATTCAGAATTATTTTGGAACACATCACCATATAACTTGATACAATTTTGCTTATTTATGTGGCAGTAATGAATGTTTAAAGACCATAGATTACATATTATAGAGGCTGTTTCTTACCCTTCTAAAACTTGCTCATGTACTAGGGATAGTCAGACCTTAGAAAATGGATATAAGCTGAAATATACATTCCCTAAAATGTGATGTGAGAAATAGTTTACCACAACATGTCATTTTGGACATCCTCTAGTGGAGAAATCTACTGAAAGACTGAATTTTCAGTATTAAAAAGTATTTAATAGAAAGCACATGGAATTAAATTAACTTTTAAAACGTTAGCAAGCTCTCTCACCAGAGAACTCTCACTTTACAAGTCTGTCTTTATGGATTCACATTTATATGCCATATGTTTGGTCCAATCACATATAGAAAATGGCAATAAACTAATTTCTCTGACATTATTAGCACCATAGTGGTTTAATATCACATCTGTTACCTGTTCCCATTGTGCTGCTACAAAAAAGCCCTGGGGTATAGAATAAGTCATATCTGAGCTTTTATTTGGTGGTTTTTTGTTTTTATGGGCAGATATTCCTAAATGTATTTCCTTCTGGCCAAGTTTCTCAGAAGTGCATTCTTGGAAATTGTTTACAAAGAGAGTTTTAAAAAACTTTTCTTTTTCACCCTTTGCTTAAGAAAGGTCTATACCCTTTAGTATCAGCAAAGCCAACAAGTACTATTTGATCTTTAACCTGAAATATCATATATTCAGCAAGTATTCTCTCTAAATGTGTAAGACACTTTGCTGAAGGATAATTGTATTCCACCGAACTTTACCTGGAAGAGAATGTTAGGTCCCTACTACAATGAGCCAGAAGGGACGTTACTTAATGGTGCTTATGACAGTTTAGCTAGGATGCAAAAACTAGAGCCAGGCATTCATAGAGAAAGCAGTAAAGAGATGTGAGACCAGAGCAGAAGTTGGGGAACAGGGATCAAAACTGGACAAGAAAACTGAACACCTGATGGGTGAGTCCTTCAAGACTGAGTTCAAGAATTAACTATGTGACCCTGAGGTTCCCTTTTGTATCATACTTTGAATATACTCCGTTAGCAGGCACTGTGGTTCAAGGGAATATAGTAAGTACTTACACCATATGACATTTAATGCATAGTTACTGAACTGCTGAATTTTTGAATAAATGAAATGTTAGACTACTCTACCTTGAACTCTTCAAAGATGCATTTAATAGCATGTGAAACAAAAATATAACCATGGGCTGGAATGTAGGAGAAAAGGAATAAAGTAATACAAATTTAGAGTAAAAAATATAATCAGCTCTTTGATAGATATTAATAGTCGTAATTTGCTACTTGTTCATTCATTTTGTTCCTGTCAAGCAAGCAGCAATAGTTACCATAGGCTTAAGAAAAATTAACAGGGACATTTTTTAAACTGATAAAATTCTATCCCTTAACCCTGGTGGCTCAGAGGGTAAAGCATCTGCCTGCAATGTGGGAGATCTGGGTTCAGTCCCTGGGTCCGGAAGATCCCCTGGAGAAGGAAATGGCAACCCACTCCAGTATTCTTGCCTAGAGAATCCCATGGACAGAGAAACCTGGTGGGCTACAGTCCATGGGGTCGCAACCAGTCGGCACGACTGAGCGACTTCACTTTCTTTCTTTTCTTTAAGTTTATTTTTATTTGGAAAAGACAGTCATGTTTTTTCAACTTGAGTAGCAAGAATTCTGAGAAAACTGGTCTAAGAACCATTGCTTTCTTTTAAAATATATAATTTAATCACTGGTTTTAATATTTTCAACTTGGATAACCTAGTTAATGCTGAGAATATAAAACTTTTATGGGTCTGCTTTCTTCATTAAAATAAAATTAAGCCCATCGAAGAGATGCGCCATGCAATTGTTGACATTCTGACAAAGAAGAGTCAAGAAAAACTTAAATTTGGTAAGTTAGTTTCTTTTGTTTCCTTTAGGTAAATTGTGATTTAATTTTAAATTTCTTTGTTGAATTATTTTTATCTTTTTAAACTATTTTTAATGTTTAAGTTGGTTCTTTCCTCATACTTTTGTTGATTTACCTCTGAAATTCATTGACTGTACATAGTATAAATAATTCTTAACTAGAAGATCTGGTTCAAAATTGTTATCATGTATCTGTGAAAGTTACCTTACCTCTCTAAGCCTTCTCCTGTCTTGGTCAGGAAGGTCTCCTGGAGTAGGGAATGGCAACCCACTCCAGTATTCTTGCCTGGAGAATCGCATGGACAGGAGCCTGGCAGGTTACGGTCCATGGGTTGCAGAGTCGGACATGACTAATACTTTCACTTTTTTACCTAGATGATCTCTATAAAGACTTTTTAGTGCAATAGAGAATGTTTCTATTTATGATTGCTGTTAATAAGTACCAGTGGGACATACAGATGTATATGATCTGCAATTAAAGGCTGTATTTAATGAAGGAGCTAAGAGAGAATGGCTTCCCTGATGGCTCAGATGGTAAAGAATCTGCCTGCCATGCAGAGACCTAGGTTTGATCCCTGGGTCAGGAAGATCCCCTGGAGAAGGAATGGCAACCTACTCCAGTATTCTTGTCTGGAGAATTCGAAGGACAGAGGAGTCTGACAGGCTATAGTCTGTGGGGTGCAAAGAATCAGACCAGACTGAGCAATTAATACACACAAAGAGGGAATGATCAGGGTGACGGAAGGAAAAACCAAGAAAGACTAGTGTATCACAAACCAAAGGCAGAGGAAGGTCTAAGAATAGCCTAACCCGTTTAAATGGGTGAAGGGAGGTCAACAGATATACACTACCAGTTACAAAATAAACAAGTCCTGGGGATGCAGAGTGCAGTGTGGCATCTGAAGTAGTGACACTGTGTTGCATATTTGAAAGTTGCTGAGAGAGTAAACCTTAGAGGTCCTCATCACAAGAAAAAGATTTGTAACTCTGTATGGGGACAGACGTTATCATTTCACAATGTATTGTGGTTGTCATTTCACGATATATACAAATATCAAATTATTATGTTGTACACTGGAAACAAATATATGTCAATTATACTGCAATTTTTTAAAATTTATATATTCTAAGCACGCTTTCCCTTTAATTTTGTCTTAGTAGATCATTTTTAAGCTTCATACCAAGATTGTCTTCCTTCTGTCTTGTACTCGTGTACAAGACCCCATGTAAATGTCATTTGTGAAGCCTTCCTTTGCCATCTCCCTGTCCCTCAAGCAAATTCAGTTATTTCTTTGTATGGGTTCTCGTGACCCTTTGTTTTTTTAACCTCATGTACCGCATTTCCCACATAATTATTTTAAAGCATGTCTCTTCCACAGAATGTGAGCTTCTTAAAGGGTGTGGATGATTTCCTTTTGGTATTCATTTCTGTAATCCCTGACACGTAGGAAATATTAGATATTTGTTAAATAACTGTTAGCAGTATCTGCTTAGAAAAAGTAAGTGGTTACAAGATGGCAGTATGGTTCTTTGATTTTGCAAATTCGGCTAACTGTAAATAAACTTGTCTTCTGAATTTGTTCTTTATATTCAAACAAAAGCTTCATCTGTAAATCTCTCTGTAGGAGAAAATATTGAGCAGACTTGTACAGCCAAAGAAGAAATCCAAGAAGCCCACACTGACCATGTTGATCTAGGTGTTGATCTAGAACCAGAAAAACTGGAAGTGGAAAATAAGCATCCTAGAAATGTGGTGTTTCAAGACTGTGAAAAAGAGGAAGATGACAAAGTAAAAGACCCAACCAGTGATGTTAAAACCCCAAGTACAAACACTAGGGCAGGCTGCTTAATTAAATATAATGTGTCTACTACACCATACTTGCAAAGGTAAACTTTTAAAATGTAATGTGCTCTTGTTTTTATGCTTCGGGACCATGCATGTGGTATTTTGAAATCTTTAAGCTCCTGATTAGAACTATTTGTTAATAGAAAGGTTTCAAACAAAATGTGAATGGAACATTTCACCTGTACTTGCTTTGCTTTTTCCTAAATGTTACCATTTTAAAAAAGAAAAACTTAAATTTCTGGGTATTACTAATAACAGTGGGTTTTGGAATTAAGCAATTAGCCAATTCTATAGGTATTCAAGTATCTAGTGTGTCCAAGTTATAACAAACAACAAATGGAAAAATGAAAAAGTTCCTGATTTCAGGGAGCTGGCAGGCCCTCTCTGTAGGACAAGTCACATGGATAAATATTTAGTATAAAAATATGAAGTGAAAATGGGAATAATTTTGTGGGTCTTTCTTTTTTAGTGTAAAAAAGAAGATGCAGTTTGATGAAACAAATTCAGCATATAAAGAGCTCAAGTTTCTAACACCAGTTAGACGTTCTCGACGTCTTCAAGAGAAGACTTCTAAATTGCCAGATATGTTAAAAGACCATTATCCTTGCGTGTCTTCGTTGGAACAGTTAACAGAGTTGGGACGTGAAACTGATGCTTTCGTTTGCCGCCCCAACACAGCCCTGTGCGGAATGTTCTCTGAACCTGTCCCAACAGAAGAGGAGTGAAGTTCTAATAAGGAATGTTGGTTGGTTGTGGTTTTGTATGTCCTTTAGGTCAGGAGTTGCCAAGTACCGAAGTATTCATGGCAGAAAGTTAATCCTGCCTTGTTGATCTCAACAGACGGAGTTTTTCTCTGAGATAGGTGATTTGTTAAGGCCGAGTTAGCTCACTGTGTCGACCCGTTCTGCGGTCTCCTGTGTCCCTGCCTGCTCACTGCCGCTCTCCATCAGTGCCGGTGGCTGCACCTGTGGTCTCTTGACTGCTTTCTTTCTATTATAGCCAAGGTCATAAGAAGGATAGGTAACTGCTCCATTTCTAAGGGAAAATGACTTGTGGTGAGGAAGAAAACGTGCCAAAGCTGATGGGCCTCTGGA
>SJYC01138781.1:0-30352 GCA_006408675.1 Madoqua kirkii
CACAGTGAGTAAGTTTGAACCCTTGCCTTTTGAAATACATTACAGTCAGACTGGACTTTAGGTTTTTCAACACTTATTAAAAAAAGTGTGTTTAATGGTGTTTTTCCTTTTGAAAAATTTATTTATCAAAACTTTTACCTTATTCTTTTTTCATACTTTTCATACTTTTTCATACTTCTTTCATACATTTTGAAAGAAAATTTCAAAATGTAGCTGGCCTATACTGTCACCTTTATACAGTCCATACCATATGGTTCATTAGGCCATGTAACATAGCTTATAATATCTCAGTAAAAGAGAGCTAAACTGTTCTCTGAACAGGTTTCATAGAGTGGGTTTTTTTCCTTCAACTAAGGGGAAATATATCTAAATAGTCATAGTTCTACCACTTAAGAGATATAACTTCTTTTCATATGCTTAAGAAGTTGGGGCTTCCGTGGTGGCTCAGAGGTTAAAGCATCTGCAACACAGGAGACCTGGGTCGGGAAGATCCCTTGGGGAAGGAAATGGCAACCTACTCCAGTATTCTTGCCTGGAGAATCCCAGGGACAAAGGAGGCTGGTGGGCTACAGTCCACGGGGTCACATAGAGTCAGACATGACTGAGCAACTTCACTTTCTTTCATTTTAAGAACAGTTAACACCTGTCTGATCTAGGTTTGTTCCAAGCTAAATATCTCCCAAGAATATGATGGATGGCGTATGAACCTTGGAGCCCAACAGATCTACGTTCAAAATCTCTCCTCTGGAGTCTGAAGCTAGAACTCTGTGCCCAAGTTATTCAAGTTTAAGGGCATTTTCAAACATTCGTAGATTCAGCTGACCGCTCATTATCTTACCTGAAAGTCTCCTTAAAGGTTTTCCTCCCGTGAAATTTAAAAGAATCATTAAGTACACCAAATCAAAAAACTGAAGTCTATCTAACCATAGACTATAAAACATTGTATAAAGTGAAAATACTTTAGTGATTTCAATAGGAGAGGTGTGGAAGAAGAAACGAAAGAATTGAAACTAATTATCTTGCCAACAAGCTTGTCATGTTCGGGTGCAGGATACAGAAATTCATGTTTACTCTCACCATCTAGTAGCGATTTAAGTGTTATAAAGGGTAAGACCCCTCAATTCCATCCCTAAGTATCTGGAGAAATGATAACATGCCCCCACAAAGGCTGTACACAAAGCTGTTCATAATTGTTTTATATTAGCCCAAATTGGAAAACACAAAAGCCCATCAACTGGTGCTTGAGAAAATAGAAAGCACTGTATGCTATATCCATTTGATGGAAATTAAGCAAAAGAAAACAAGCATTAAGAAAAAGAAGCTACTGAACACAGCAATGTAGATGAATCTCAAAAACATACTAAGTAAAAGAAGTGAGAAAAATCATATATGCTGTGGTTTCATTTATGTGAAATTCTAGAAAAGATAGAATTTCCATATCATGATAAAGCAGATCAGTGGTTACCTCATGCTGAGATAGACTGCAAAAGGACAAGATGAAAGTTGTGGGGGAAATGGAAATGTTCTATATATTAATGGAGTTACACAGTTATGCTTTTGTCAAAACTCACTAAAGTTTTGACACTGATAGGAGTATTTTTTATATGTAAAATATACCTCAAAAGGGACTTTCAGGTGGTGTAGTGGTAAAGAATCCACCAGTTTTCCAATGCGAAGAACTGACTCACTGGAAAAGACCCTGATGCTGGGAAAGATTGAAAGCATGAGGAGAAAGGGACGACAGAGGATGAGTTGGTTGGATGGCATCACCAACTCAATGGACATGAGTTTGAGTGAACTCCAGGAGTTGGTGATGGACAGGGAGGCCTGGCGTGCTGCAGTCCATGGGGTCACAAAGAGTCGGATGACTGAGCGACTGAACTGACTGAAAGAATCCACCTGCAATGCTGGAGATGTGGGTTAGATCCTTAGGTCAGGAAGATCTGGAGAAGGAAACAGCAACCTACTCCAATATTCTTGCCTGGGAAATCCCACGGACAGAGGAGCCTGTTGGGCTACAGTCCATGGGGTTGCAAAGAGGACATGACTTAGCAACTAAAACAACACCACCTCTAAAGAATATACCCTTATATTTAAAAATACAAAGATCCCAACCGAAAAAATAAAAATGTAATTCCAGCCACTATGGAGGAGCAGGTATTATGGATGATGGGGTTTTCATCTCCAGAGTTAAGCACATGGAGCCAGAAGGCTTAGCGCCAGCCACTCTAGCCCCCTGGCCCAAGTGCCAGCCATGGGTGAGCGAGCGCTCAGATGGCTGTAACTCCCAGCCTTCAAGCTGATGCCAAGTGGAGGTAAGCCTCAAGTCTGAACAATTCCCTTCCTTTTTGTCAGTGTTTCAGAAGTACAGAAGTTTCATGCTTGTTGGAAACTGCCCTTCTAACCTTCCTCATTTCTGAATACATCGCTTCCAGTGAAACTATGCTATCACCTAACTCACCTGATACACAGGGTGGAGCTTATAAAATTAAGACAATTGTTTTTTTCCAATAAGGTCTGGAGTTTGAAATTATCATCTCATGAGGAACTCAGGAAAATTAACTCTGAGATTCAAAGGTCACTAGGCATTATTATCAGTTTAATATTTTGAAAATGTTGTAACAATATGGCTTATCAAGACAGAAACTAGACTAATTGGTTCCTACTTGCTCATTGTATACCCATTTGCTACAAAGCTGAAGGTGGTACCTGCAACTGCCCGCATGCATGCTCAGTCGCTTCAGTCGTGTCTGATTTTGCAACTCCATGGACTGTAGCCCACAAGGCTCCTCTGTCCATGGAATTTCCAGGCAAGAATACTGGAGTGGGTTGCCATTTCCTTCTCCAGGGGACCTTTCTGACTCAGGGTTCGAACCCAGGTCTCATGTCTTCTGCATTGGCAAGTGGGTTCTTTACCACTAGCGCCATCTGGGAAGCCTACTATGCAATCGCCTACTATGTTATTATCACCTAAAGAACATTTCTTTTCCTAGACTTACGGTGGTGATCATTTTGAAATGTATGGAGGACTACCTCGGTAGACTAGTGGATTAGACTGTTATTTCTTGTTCAGTTGCTGAGTTGTGTCCCACTCTTTGCGACCCCATAGATATAGCCCACCAGCCTCCTCTGTTCATAGAATACTCCACACAAGAATCCTGGAATGGGTTACCATTCCCTTCTCCAGGGGAATCTTCCTGACCCAGAGATGGAACCCAGGTGTCCTGCATCGCAGGCAGACTCTTTACCACCTCAGCCACCAGGGAAGTCCTAGTGAAGTTGCTTAGTCGTGTCTGACTCTGCAACCCCATGGACTGTAATCTATCAGGCTCCTCCAACCATGGGATTTTCCAGGCAAGAATACTGGAGTGGGTTGCCTTTTCCTTCTCCAGAGGGAAGTCCTAGAGATACTGCTTAAACAACCTAAAAAGCACAAGGCAACCACCCCTCCCCCACCACCATAACAAAGAATTATCCAGTCCAAACTGTCAACAAGACTGAGAGAAACCCCGAACCAGCTCATCTCTCCCTGGCAATGCCCTCCAATGAACCTCCCCTCTCAATTCAATGAACTGTGCCTCCCACTTCAGCAATTCCTACACAGATTCCTACACGGATTTTGGGTCCCAAAGACTGGCACCACCTCTGAAATCTTAAGACTATGGTCCCCTTCTCTTCATGACTCCTCTCCTGCCAGCTGTCTCCCTTGCCCCCTCCATGGTGGTTCTTTGACTTCATTCAAACCTAGTTCATCATCAAGACCAATTAGGCCAATTTCTATTTTCATTTATTTTTTGTTTGTACCAAGTAGCTTGTGGGATTTTAGTTTACCGACCAGAGATTAAATTTGAGCCCTTGGCAGTGAGAGCACAGAGCCCTAACCATTGTACCACCAGGAATTCCCTCCAGTATTTTTTAAAAGATAAAAAAACCCACATACAATTAAATTTCATCATGTTTTATTCAAAATGTCAGTTCAGTATTAATCAATATGAAGTGAAGTCGCTCAGTTATGTTCGACTCTTTGTGATCCCATAGGAACCAGAGTCTTCTATCCATGGGATTCTCCAGGCAAGAATACTGGAGTGGGTAGCTATTCCCTTCTCTAGGGGATCTTCCCAACCTAGGGATCGAACCCAGGTCTTCTGCATTGCAGGCAGATTACCATCTGAGCCACCAGGGAAGCGCATTAATCAATACACAAAATAACCAATGGAACATTTTACTCTTTTTTTTTGAACTTTGGGCCCAGATGGCTCAGATGATAAAGAATCTGCTTGCAATGCAGGAGGCTCAGGTTCAGTCTCTGCGTTTAGAAGATCCCCTTGGAGAAGGAAATGGCAACCTACTTCAGTATTCTTGCCTGGAGAATTCTATGGACAGAAGAGCCTGGCAGGCTACAGGCCAGGCGGTTGCAAAGAGTCGGACACAACTGAGCCACTGACGCTTTCACTTTGGTATTTTACTTTTTTCTAAACTGGCATAAATAAACGCAATAAAATTTTGAGCATTATCTTTCATCTACTAATCTCGCCAAATTCATTTAGTAACTAACATTTATAGGTTATTTTTCACACATATAATCTTATCATTTGTGAGCAATGACAATATTATTTCATTCTAATATTTATGCCTTTTCTTTCTTTCTCTTATGAGCAAGTTAAATCCCCCACTCCACCCCTGCCCGGTAGAACGCTGATAGGAATGGGCTGGCAAGAACTCTTGCCTTGTTCCCAACCAGCGGGGAGGAATTCTGTGGCCAGCCATCACCACCTGACTTTATTTTCTTAAGTGCTGGGGCACTCTGAAATCCTGTGTGTATTTTACACTTACAGCACATTTCTATTTGCACCAGCAGTACTTTTCATGTGCTCAGGAGCCATGCATGTCTAGAGCCTACAGACTGGATGGTGCCGTTCTCCACTTCACTTCCTTCCCAGGGATATTTGGTCTAGACCCCGAGGTGTGTCACGTCAGTCACCCTAATATCAGCACCCTTAGCTCCCTAGTCCTAATATGCTTGTGTTTGGTAGTTTCAGTCATGTCCAACTCTTTGCAACCCCATGGACTGTAGCCCGCCAGGCTCCTCGGTCCATGGGATTCTCCAGGCAAGAATACTGGAGTGGGTCGCCATGCCCTTCTCCAGGGGAATCTTCCTGACCCAGTGATTGAAAACCGCGTCTCCTGGGTCTCCTGCATTGCAAACAGTTTCTTTACCGCTGAGCCACTGGGGCAGCCCAGTCCTAGAAGAGTTCTGTTAACTGCATAATCCCAGGTTCAGGATGATTCAAAATTCTCACTCCTGGAAACAACTACATACCTGTGGACTGGAATCACCTCTTAGTTGCTCTATCACCTTTGCCCACAATAGCTTCACTTTGTGTTTTGAAAACAATACTCAAAACTTCACCACTCAGAATTTTACTGTATACAATAAATAAGAACTAATAAGTAAAAAAAAAAAAAAATCCTAGCTTTAAAAAATCTGCTTCAAGATTTCCATAGTCTATAGATGACAATTTTCTATTTCATAGAGAAAATGGAGACTGTCGAGATTCCTTCTCCTTTTTCTCTAATATTATGTACATCCATCCACATTTTTATTTATTCTTTACCGATGAGCCACTGGGGCAGCCCAGTCCTAGAAGAGTTCTGTTAACTGCATAATCCCAGGTTCAGGATGATTCAAAATTCTCACTCCTGGAAACAACTACATACCTGTGGACTGGAATCACCTCTTAGTTGCTCTATCACCTTTGCCCACAATAGCTTCACTTTGTGTTTTGAAAACAATACTCAAAACTTCACCACTCAGAATTTTACTGTATACAATAAATAAGAACTAATAAGTAAAAAAAAAAAAAAATCCTAGCTTTAAAAAATCTGCTTCAAGATTTCCATAGTCTATAGATGACAATTTTCTATTTCATAGAGAAAATGGAGACTGTCGAGATTCCTTCTCCTTTTTCTCTAATATTATGTACATCCATCCACATTTTTATTTCCTCTGCTGGTCTCCAAAGCAAACATGTTTGTTCCTCATCTAGTCCAATGCTAATCCTCTTCCTGGGCTCTGGAAGCCACCTCTTCATCTCAACTAGACCTTCCTGGTTCCCTTGCCTCTAGGATTTTTAGCCTCTCTTTCCTTTGCATTGGTTTATATTATCCGTCAACACAGAACTACGATTTCCCCATCAACACAATACTTGTATATAAGCTTGTGTTTTCCTCTACTCCTTTCTCCTTCTCTTTATGGCTAAGTATCTTTTTTTTTTTTTTTTTTGGTCGCTCCAGTGTTGGTGGCACCAAGTGGGATCTATTCCTCTGACAAGGGATTAAATCCCGGCTCCCTGCTTTGGGAGCCCGGAGTCCTAACCATTGGACCACATGGCCAATCCCTATGGCCAAGTATCTTGAAAATATCCTACGCTCCTCGATTCCTCTGACAGTCCCACTTCAACTATTGTAATCTCTGTCATCGCATCCAGACTACTTTCTTCAAGATCACCTATGACGTTCTGTTGCTGAACACAATAGGCTCTCTTCAGACTGTAACTCGGCCAGCTGTGTAGAGTATCATCGCAACGTCTCTGACACACAACTGGTGAACTTGAGTGCCGCGCCCATGAAACTTACCTACATGCACTGTTGGCTTAAACTGTTGGCTTAAACTCAAGACAGAACTTGGGTTATGAGAAGGACACTTCTGCTCAATATTACTGGCACTGTTCTGGAGCGACATGGAACATCTCTTAGAAAACGCACCCTTCGTGGGCCCGGCTGCGCGGAGAACAGCGCCGCCCGCCCGCCCGACCCGGGACGCTTCCTTCGCCGGCAACCCGAGAGACTACCCGCTGGCCCGCCCCCCGGAAGCGCTCCCGGCTCGGGACCTGGGAGCAGACCCGGGTCGCGGGGGAAGCAGGTGAGCCGTGTGGCCGGACGAACCTCCTCCGCGGCGCGAGCGCGGCGGGCGGCGCACACGCGGGGAGGGGGCAAGCGGGACCCGTGCTTCGGTGATTGCGGACCCAGGCCCGGGGGTCGCGGGGGCAGCGCGGGCTGGGCTGCGAGGTGGAGCGGCTTCTCGCGCAGTGAGGATCGGACCGCATTCTATGCTGCTGCTGCTAAGTCGCTTCAGTCGTGTCCGACTCTGTGCGACCCCGTAGGCATCCTATATTTGCATTTGCAAATCGCTGTATTAGCTTTTGATCGGTATAGTCTTGGGAAGGGACGCTTTTTGTCACATTCAGAGCATATATTGTACAGTTTTTGTTGTTTTTTAATGAGTTTGTTGTTTAGTCTCTAAGTCGCGTGGGACTGTGACCCTATGGACTGTAGCCCGCCAGGCTCCTCTGCCCACGGGATTCTCCAGGCAAGAGCACTGGAGCGGGTTGCCATTTCCTCCTTCAGGGAATCTTCCCGACCCGGGGATCGAACCCCGCTTCCCTGCATTGCAGGCGGATTCTTTTATCGGGGCTGCGCCACTGAGGAAGCCCTTAATGAGTTTAGGGGTGTATCACTGAGTAACAGGGGCAAATGTAGGCAGCCAGGGCCAAATGTAATTTTCAACTAGGAAAAGTCAGAGGTTGCTCTTGCTTATTATTTATTGGCCATTCATGGAATAACGATCCCAAGTAAACAACAGCAACAAAATATATGGGAAAACTAGATCTCTTTGTCAAATCATGTAATGCCAGGGGTCACTTAGAAGAGCAGCAAAGAACTTTTTCCCTTCAGGTCGTATGCTGAGAGACCTAACTGTCTTAGAAAGAAATTGTTTTTGAAGACCGTGCACTTGATTTCGTTATATGGAGAAAATATTTCTATTTTCCTAGTGAGAGTTTCCTAGTAAGAACTGTAGGTTTTGGTTTGTGGTTTTGCTTTACCTGACCTCGTAAATCTTTGTGGTATGATTTTTATGAAAATAAAACACTCCAAGTAAGTTTTTCTGACAATTGAATAAGCTCATTCCAGTGTGTTTTGGTAATGAAAAAAAAAAATCACCTTTCTAAGGTTAATACTAATAATGTGTGCTCAGTTGTGTCTGACTCTGTGGCCCCAGGGACTGTAGCGCACCAGATTCCTCTGTTAGT
The DNA here is from genome assembly GCA_006408675.1 of Madoqua kirkii. Classification (NCBI taxonomy): domain Eukaryota; kingdom Metazoa; phylum Chordata; class Mammalia; order Artiodactyla; family Bovidae; genus Madoqua; species Madoqua kirkii. The sequence goes on from SJYC01138781.1 coordinate 8,091, forward strand.
GGGATTTTGCAGAATCCTGGAGTAGGTTGCCGTTTCCTTCTCCAAGGGCCCTTTCCGACCCAGCAATGTGGGACGCCTTCCTGACCCAGGGATGGAACCCGCATCTCCTGTGTCCTATATTAACAGTGATTCTTTATCACTAGGTGCCATCTGGGAAGCCCTCAAATACTAATAATAGCTGCCATTTATTCAGGGCCCCCTATGTACCAGGGAATATTCATCTTCTCTAATGTATTAGGAGATCCTGAAGCTGCTTCACCCAGGAAATATAAAGGAAGACTGAGGCTCAGGACTCTGTTTAACATGTCTTTGTCCCAGGCACCTCCACCTCAGCATATCCCCAAAGAAGCATGTCTCCCCCACATCTTTCCCCACCACACCCTACCAGACTCCCACGGTCAGAAAAGTCAAACCAAAAAACAGGCGTGCAACCATCGTGCCTTTCCTTTTTCTTAGAGAATGCTATCAATACTTGCCCAATTTACACCAGAAACCAGTCTCCTTAGTCCCCTTCTCCCTATGTGTCTCCCAGAAATCTGTTACCCAGAATCTTGCCAGTTCTTTCACGTGTTTCTTTCCTGTTGTCTTCATCCCCATTTTGTGTGTGTGTGTGTGTGTGTGTGTGTGCGCGCGCGCGCAGGCACACACGTGCACTCAGTTGTGCCAGACTCCGACCCCATGGACTGTAGCCCACCAGCTTCCTCTGTCCATGGGATTTCCCAACCAAGAATACTAGAGTGGGTTGCCATTCCCTTCTTTGGGGGATCTTCCTGACCCAGGGATCAAACCCAGCTCTCTTGCATTGGCAGGCAGATTCTTTACCACTGAGCCACCAGGGAAGCCTCCTTCATCCCGATTGTCACCGCCCTGTTCCGTTCCGTCGTCATATTCCTGCCTTTTCTATGGTAGGAGTCCTGCTCTGTCCCTCCTCCCTTCTCCCCTGTCTGGTCCATTGCTCTGCAGCCAGCATGAGTAATTTTTCTAAGATGTAAATCTGCTCTCTCAGTTTAAACCCTTCAGAGAGCTCGTTCATCACTACAGGATAAAAATCCATCAACCTGAGCTTAGCTTACTACGCCCAGTCTGCCTTACCTGCCTTACTGACCTCTTTCAATTCCTTGAATTGAAACAATCTCTTTAGCTCTTAAATAGGCTATTCCCTCCTGCCTCCATCACTCTTCCTCTGTCTAGATATCTTCCATTCAGGCTTCAGCCTGAGCATCATCTTGCTAATTCCTCAGGATACCTCTACCAGAGGCCAGCGTGGCTTTTCCTGTAAGACCTGCCATCCTGCCATTTTTGAGGTCCATGGTGTCACCTGGAATGTGAGTGATGGCTGGGGCCGTGAGAGATTTTTTTCAGGATTATAAAACCTGGCGTGAATAGTCTATGTCTACCTGTTGAATGAATAAAGGGAATAAGCTGTTCTATCGTGGGGAAGAGCTACTTTGAATTCATTCTGCCTTTTGAAAATAAATTGAATTCCCCGTTGCTTCTGATTTTGAATGCAGGTTGGGAGAGCCAGCGGTGACTGTGGAAGTAGACCCAGCTGTGCGGTGCCCAGCATGGACGGCTACAAGGTCCTGAGAGTCATCGGGGAGGGCTCCTTTGGCAGAGCCCTTTTGGTTCAGCAGGAGAGCAGTAATCGGATGTTTGCCATGAAGGAAATAAGGCTTCCCAAGGTCACTGTTAAAGCAGTTAGCTCATGTTGAAAGTGTACATGTTGTTTGTATCGGAAAGCAAGTTCTTAAGGATTTAACAGGTTTATTCACTAGCTTTACAAGGTCTTGATCTGTCTTCTGTGCTTCCTGCTCCTGCTCAGTCACTTCAGTTGTGTCTGATTCTGTGACCCCAGGGACTGAAGCCCACCAGGCTTTTCTGTCCATGTGATTCTCCAGGCAAGAATACTGGAGTGGGTTACTATGCCCTCCTCCAGGGAATTCCCCACCCAGGAAGCTCCTATGGTTGATGGCATGCTGCCCCTAAGCATAAATCAGCTTATGCTTTAGTTCAGTTCAGTTCAGTCGCTCAGTCGTGTCCAACTCTTTGCGACCCCATGAATTGCAGCACGCCAGGCCTCCCTGTCCATCACCAACTCCCGGAGTTCACTCAAACTCATGTCTATAGAGTCGGTGATGCCATCCAACCATCTCATCCTCTGTCCCCTTCTCTTCCTGCCCCCAATCCCTCTGTGCTTAGGTTAATGTTAAAACTAGTTTACATTCTATACTTGTAAAGATGTAAGAGGTCAGCTTAAGCAGGCAAAATATGTATAGCCATAGTTGAAAAATCCCCACGTTTCCTCATGGGATTTGATAAACTTAAGTGGGGTCAAAGTACAGTGCTCGAAGAGTCGGACATGACTGAGCGACTGAACTGAACTGAACTGAACAGTGCTATAAAATTATGCCTGAATGAAAGAGACACAGTTTCAATTGTGTCACATCAAAATATCACACAAACCACTATAATACTGTTTTACTGTCAGTTTTTAAATGAAGTACTACATTTACACTTCTTTAAACCTTCTTCTAGTCTTTGTCTGACACACAGATTTCTAGGAAGGAGGCTGTTCTGTTAGCCAAAATGAAACACCCCAATATTGTTGCCTTTAAAGAATCATTTGAAGGTAAATATGAATTTCTCCCAATACATGCATTTCTTAATTTCATTCAGAATTCCCAGCCACTGGGACTTTCCTAAGAGTCTTGAGTCTTTAATTTGTTGCAGCTGAAGGACATCTGTACATTGTAATGGAATATTGTGATGGCGGGGACCTAATGCAGAAGATTAAACATCAGAAAGGGAAGTTGTTTCCTGAAGATATGGTAAGAGACTAACATATTGTATAAGTTTCCCTCGAGGTTTGTTTGTTTTAATTCTTTTTTTCTTTCTGGCCATACCAGGTAGCGTGAAAGTGAAAGTTGCTCAGTCGTGTCCAGCTCTTTTCAACCCCATGGACTACACAGTCCATGGAATTCTCCAGGCCAGAATACTGGAGTGGGTAGCCGTTCCCTTCTCCAGGGAAAACTTCCCAACCCAGGGATCGAACCCAGGTTGCCCACATTGCAGGCAGATTCTTTACCAGCTTAGCCACCAGGGAAGCCCACCAGGCAGCATACAGGATCTTAGTTCCCTGACCAAGGGTCAAACTTGTGTGCCCTGCAGTGGGGGCAGAGTCTTAACCACTGAGCCACCAGGGAAGTCCCCACGTTTAGAAGCAACTTTTCTCATAAAATTTGAATAAGTTAAAAACATTGCTGTCTGTGGTTACCTAGCACATTAGCTAGTAATGACTTTGCATATCCATGATGTTCATTAATGTGTTGTAAGCTTAGCCACAAGGGAAGCCCACCAGGCAGCATACAGGATCTTAGTTCCCTGACCAAGGGTCAAACTTGTGTGCCCTGCAGTGGGGGCAGAGTCTTAACCACTGAGCCACCAGGGAAGTCCCCACGTTTAGAAGCAACTTTTCTCATAAAATTTGAATAAGTTAAAAACATTGCTGTCTGTGGTTACCTAGCACATTAGCTAGTAATGACTTTGCATATCCATGATGTTCATTAATGTGTTGTCTGTCAGGATGTGACTGCCTGGGATGTTTTTAAGAGGTAAAGTAGGTATAGGCTTTGGAGAAAGCAATGGCACCCACTCCAGTACTCTTGCCTGGAAAATCCCATGGATGGAGAAGCCTGGTGGGCTGCAGTCCATGGGGTCACTAAGAGTTGGACACGACTGAGAGACTTCACTTTCACTTTTCGCTTTCATGCATTGGAGAAGGAAATGGCAACCCACTCCAGTGTTCTTGCCTGGAGAATCCCAGGGATGGGGGAGCCTGGTGGGCTGCCGTCTATGGGGTTGCAGAGTCAGACAGGACTGAAGCGACTTAGCAGCAGCAGGTGTAGGCTTATGAAATATCAAAGAATAGCCACTTCCAGGTTTAAAATTTCACAGTTGTCTTACCCATTATATTTTGTACTAGATATTAAAAATTTTTACTTTTTGTATTGAAATTTTAGAAGGCATAGGGATTTCTTTTGTAATTCTCCATCATCTGAAGGATGAAACCTGCATTTCTGTTTTTCAAGAGTGCCTATTCTTCGTCTCTTTTCTTTCACAGTTTAGCATATTCTCTTTAAATGCCTAGTGCCTTTTTAGTGGAAAGTTGCATATTAAATTTTATTGGAATGAATTGACCAGGGAAAATATTTAAAGAAACAGCCTTACTGGGGCTAAGTTTGATATAGGGTATAACATGTTTTAAGAGTATATTAGGATAAATATTTTTCATTTAGAAGTGGTGTTGTTAAGAATATGGGTTCCATTGTAGGAGGCCAGCCTTGGCTTCCAAAGATTGTTGGAAATATAATGAAATATTTTAATGTTAATATCTGAATATTCTGAAAAAGTGAATGAAATCTGATGTAATGATTATACTATGAAAAGTTATATTCATTTTAAGTGGTGAACTACTTTTATATGTGTATTTAAGAAATATTTTTATTTGGTTAAATACAAGAAAAATATAGTGGGAGTTTTATTAAAATAAATGATTGGAAATTAGCTGGCTGTCTGATGGTTAGGACTCCACCCTTTCACTGCCGAGGACTCTGGTTCAATCCCTGGTCAGAGAACTAAGATCCTGCAAGCTGCATGGCAGGGCCAAATAAATAAATAAATAGTTATTTGGATCATTCATGAGATGATACATTGGGATTGATTCACAGCTTTTCTCAGTTTCTCCAGACAGCAATGAATCTTACTTAGCTGAACTATGTAATTTTTAGTTTTGTATTTACATTATGTAAAACCCAAGTCAGCTAAGGCCTAAAGATGATTCTTAAGAATTTGGGGTAACCATGCCCCAGTTATTGCATTCTTGCATGCTTTTTTTTTTACAGATACTTCATTGGTTTACACAGATGTGTCTTGGAGTAAATCACATTCACAAGAAACGTGTGTTACACAGAGACATCAAGTCCAAGGTAAATGGAATACATTTGGGGCCTAAAAAAAAATTGAAAACTATTTCTTTCAATCCTTTTTCTGTTTTATTCTGTTTTCTTTGGGATACATTTTAATCTTTAGAAATATTTCTTTATTTGCCTGCACCCTGAGGCATCTTAGTTCCCCGACCATGGATTCAACCCATGTGCCCTGCATTGGAAGCACCGATTCTTAACCCCTGGACTACCAGGGAAGTCCAGAAATATTTCTTAATATAATATTCATGCTAGCACAAAAAGGTACGACCTGAAAATGGGTCAGTAAATCTCTTTAGCAGTGTATGTTAATATGTTCCAGCCCTCTTAGAGACTGCTTCCGAAGATCATGTATTTGCAGATGGAAAATGATTGAGACTGGAGCCTGCCATCTGGAGTTACCTTGAACAGGCTCCCTGCTTGGTTGATCAGGGTCTGCTGATATGATGTGACGCTTGCCTTAGATTTCTAAGCAGTCATCCTGAATTCCCAAGCAGGGGAGTGTCGCTGTCCAGAGGATGTCTCGTTGTTTTGTGTTCCATTCGGGGACTTGGCTATCAGCGTCTCTACATATAATCTCCACCATCAGCAGGCTTTGAAAGACAGCTTCTCTTGGAGCTCTCTGCCTTATGTTTGAAATACGGCAGATGTGATCTGAGCTCTTCTGTTTCCATGCAGAATGTCTTCCTCACCCAAGACGGAAAAGTAAAACTGGGTGATTTTGGATCTGCCCGTCTTCTCTCTAGGTACGTGTGTCTCTTTCTCTTGTGTAGTAGTGACTGTTGCCAAAACGTCATTATTCAGAAACGCTCTGTAATCGTTCTGTACCTTTTTATGGTTTTAGTCCCATGGCGTTTGCTTGTACATACGTGGGAACACCTTATTATGTGCCCCCAGAAATTTGGGAAAACATGCCTTATAACAATAAAAGGTAAGTGATGTATGTAGTTGGTGAAGGGGTAACCGTTTGGTGCTAATATTGTAGCCGACAGATGAAGTCCGGTTCTTAAAAGAAAGCAGTGTAGAGCTGAAGTTCCCAGGCCTCTAGGTGAAAGTCATAAATTTTCCAGCTGTTTTCATCAGAGCTGAGAGGAGCTACATGCAAATGCTGAAAGAAAAATTAATCATTTCTGGGGATAGTATGATTATATTACTGCTTCTCTTACTTTGCTGCTCTTGACTTTAAAAATCCCAAAGCTCAGGTCGTAGCCATTCCAGTTAAATATGAATGTCTGGGAGTGGGAACCAGGTATCAGTCATTTTCAAGGATCACCAAGTAGTTCCTACATGCAGCAAAATTTGGGAACCAAATGTCATTGAGCTGACATGTAAAGGGCTAGATAATAAGCACTTGACTGATAGGTTTGTTGATCATGGGAAGATAGTATGAAGTTCTTATAATTTAAAATGTAATTTTTTTTTCTGAATGTGAGTAAAATGTGCTCATTAATGGAATGGATGGGCAGAAGGTGGGTTGGAAATGTAGAGATATACAAGAAAGGACATGGTGATCACCCAGTTTTACAGAAACTATTGATAACAGTTTGGCTTTTTTCCCCATCCATTCTCTTTTTTCCCTAAACTTAGTTTATATACTCTATATAATTTAGTATCCTATTTTCTCACTTTGCAATATATCATATTCATTTTACCCTCTATTTATACTCTTCATGATTATTGTTAATGATTGTATAATATTTTAATGTATGGATCTTACAAAATTTATTTCACATTCCCCTGTTGTTGGCTTTTTGATAAGGTTCTAGTTTTCAGTGTCCTGAATTCCTACAGACTCTGAATTACTATGCCTTTTAATACATAAAAGTGTCACATTCTTGGCATGAATTCCTAGAAATAGAAACACCTGAAGGCTTTTGTTAACCTCCTGCCAAGTTGCTTTCTAAAAAGGGTATGGCAGTCCATACTATGGGCTTTCCCAGGTGTCTCAGTGGTAAAGAATCCACCTGCCAATATAGGAAATGTGGGTTTGATCCCCGGGTTGTGAAGATCCCCTGGAGAAGGAAATGGCAGCTTACCTGGAGAATCCCATGGACAGAGGAGCCTGGCGGGCTACAGTCCACGGGGTTGCAAAAGAGTCGGATACAACTTAGCAACTAAAAACGACAGCGACGCTCCATCCTAAATAGACTCCTCTAAGGTGAAGCTGACTGAACTGGAGACAGAACAGCTATGAAGGAACTTCCTGGGATAATTGGGGATACCTGAGTTTGAACAAAATACTAGATAATAGTATTGAATTAAGGTTTGATTTCTTGGATGTGATAATGGTACTCTATTCCTGCAGGAGGGTGTCCTTGCTCTCAGGCTGTTGATGCTGACATGCTTAGGGGTGAAGTGTGTGACATCTGAAACCTTTCTTTCAAGAGGTTCAGATGTAGACAGAAGAGGGGCCAGGAGGCAGATGCTCATGACTGGGGATATTAGGAAGGAGCGTTTGGGCCTTTAAAACTTTTCTGTAGGTTTCAAGCTTTGAAAAATTAAAAGTTGGGGGAAATAATTGGTTTTTAAAAAAACCTTGTTAAAGTGAAAAGACTATCATCTAGAAAAAGTCTGGAGGATGACAACTAGGTGGTGAGAATGATGGAGGAAAGTGGAGGTGTTTAGTTTGAAAAAGTGTGGGCGTGTAGGGCAAAGTGTAGAACTCTGCTGAGCTCTGAAGAGCTTTCGTGGAAGAATAAGAATGCGCCCCCTAGAGGCAGCCAGGGGGAACACTGAGCTGTCAATCAGGAGGTGAGACCAAAGGCCTGGTGAGCCCAGACAGTCTGGAGGCTGTACAGGATGACTTCTAAAGCCCTTCTTCCAACTATGGTAATCTGGGTCCGCGGATATTCCTCTTACCCCAAGTACTACTGAAGTGATACCTGAACCACTGGATTTGGAGGGGCAGGGTTTGGGGAGCAGGGAGTTTTTCTGTGAAACATCACTGTGAGTAAGTGGTCTAAGTGTTCGATCAAACTTGCCACATATTTTATTTCAGTAACTAAGAAGTCCTTATGATATCTATTCTTATTAAAGGTAGGGTAATTTTTCATTTTGGAGTATTGGAAAATACATATATTTTTGTGTGATAACTCATAACCCACTCATTACATTGCTTCTTTTGCTTCCAGTGACATCTGGTCCTTGGGATGCATTCTCTATGAACTCTGTACCCTGAAGCATCCAGTAAGTATGGCATGGAGCATGGAAAAGGCAGCGTTTGGTTGTGCTGGGCTAGGTCCTCTTTCATATCTTCACTTGTATGTATTAGTAGGGTGATACACCCCCAAGGCAGAATGCCATCGTGTTCTCACAAAAGTGTTGCTAAGGCTGAGACCTGATGTTAATTGTAGTATGTTTATTATACAGTGAAAACTTTTAAAATGTTATTCTGGTGTGTCATTTTATATCCCACTCTATTACTTGTCAAACCATGATAACTACCTTGGTACGTGCAAGGTGAAAAGGATTTTGCAGCAGAAGTTTAAAATGGGGAAAGTCTAAAGTGCATTTTGTCAGGGAGCAGACCTGGGGATTTTTGAGGAGGAGGGAAGTGAAGAAACGTTGCAGTTACTGTCAGCCCTAGGGCCATTTGAATTTTTAAAAGCCCATAAATATGTATTATTGATGCTTTGATTTTTAAAATATATTAAAAATGTGTATCTGCAAAAACACTGATTTGAGTAATAAAGTACCCACGCGGGGACTGATGATAAGACTTTCTCAAGATGCAAGCATCTTTATTTATGTTTACCTTTTTCCTGAACAACCGTAAGATTTTAGAATAGTACAGGGGTAGGGGTGAGGGGGGTTTGGGACTAGCGGATGCTAACTATTACATTTGCATTAAACAACAAGGTCCTAGTATATAGCATGGGGAACTATATTCAGTATCCTGTGATAAAACAATGGTGCTGGTGCTGAGTTGCTTCAGTCACGTCCGACTCTGTGCAGCCCCACTGACTGCAGCCCACCAGGCTCCTCTGTCCATGGGATTCTCCAGGCAAGAATACTGCAGTGGCTTGCCATAAGGGAAAATAGTATAAAAAGGAATGTATACGGGAGTTGGTGATGGACAGGGAGGCCTGGCGTGCCGCAATTCATGGGGTCGCAAAGAGTCGGACACGACTGAGCGACTGAACTGAGCTAAACTGAACACGTGTATAACTGAATTACTTTGCTATATAGCAGCAGTTAACACCATGTAAATCAACTATACTTCAATAAGACAATTTTTGAAAGTACTAAGAAAAGTATGATTAACAACAACAACAACAAAAATCAGAATAGTACCCTAACAACACCTCTAGAAAAAAGTTTTTTTTAATTAAAATAATTCATATGAATTCAGTTCAGTTGGTATTTTCTTATTTCCTTTCTCTTTCTCTGTATCTGCTTTTACAGTTCAATTTTGCTTTTTAGTTTCAGGCAAATAGCTGGAAAAGTCTTATCCTCAAAATATGTCAGGGGTCGATGAACCCACTGCCATCCCATTATTCCTATGAGCTGCAGCATCTGATCAAGCAGATATTTAAAAAGAATCCCTCACATCGTCCTTCAGCTACAGCACTTCTCTCTAGAGGCTCTTTAGCTCGGCTTATCCAGAAGTGCCTACCCCCAGAGGTACAGTGTGTGGAACTAACTGTGAACAGTTTTCAAGTGTTTGTTTTCTTTTAAACACAATTACATGATACACATGCTCATAACAATTCAAATAATGCAGATGTGTGTTAAAAAACTAAAAGCTTGAAGCTTCCTTTCCCTCTTCTTTTCACAATGCTATTCCTCAAATGTAATCATGGATATAATTTGTATTATCCCACCAGATCTTCCTGGACATATATAAATGTCTGTTTATCTGTCTGTCTAAATTACCTGGATTTTTTAAATGGCATTTTTCCTTTTCAACTTTATTACTGTGGGGAAGAACATTGATAATTGAATGACATTATGGTGGTATCTAAAGAAAATCATCTTTTGTGTCTTTAAATTCTCTACTTTAAATTTTCAGATCATCACAGAATACGGTGAACAGGTGTTAGAAGAAACCAAAAAATCTATGCATAGTACACCAAGAAAAAAGGGTAAGAATTTTGAAAAGCTTATTTTAAGTGTTTATTTAAATATAGTATAACAAAAAGGAAAAAATATAATTTTCGTTATTAGAGATGATTTTCGGAGAAGGCAATGGCAACCCACTCCAGTACTCTTGCCAGGAAGTTCCCATGGATGGAGGAGCCTGCTAGGCTGCAGTCCACGGGATCACTAGGAGTTGGACGTTGCTTCACTTTTACTTTCATGCATTGGAGAAGGAAATGGCAATCCACTCCAGTATTCTTGCTTGGAGAATCCCAGGGACGGGAGAGCCGGATGGGCTGCCGTCTGTGGGGTCACACAGAGTTGGACATGACTGAAGCAACTTAGCAGCAACAGCAGCAGAGATGATTTTCAGAGATACTCCTCAAATCAAAAATTTCTACTTGTTCCTTCAGACATAAATCTAAACTGAATCTTACACATTTAGTTTGCCAGGGATCAAAAAAGAAGCCTAGTTTGAAGATGGTAGTGATTTAAAAGTTGTTCTCTGCTTCATTATTAGACCTGTATTTAGTTTGTTTTGGGTCAGATAGAACACTTCTGTGGGCTCACCTAGGAATCTAACCATGAAAATATAACAGGAAATGTTATCCCTAAGGTCTTATAAACAGCTTTTTTTTTTAATGAAGTCATTTTGAAAGTTGGAACTGCCCACATTACAACTACATAAAATTTCCATACACCTATAGTCAATCCTGAGCACATTTCACATGTAATTTATTGTCTCTTGGAAGTTGTCATCTCTATTTTCAAAGTTATTTTTTGTTCCTTTTCCTTTGACATCAGTAACTCAGATCTTCCATCTGAAGAAATCTAACAATGACCAGAATAAGAGAGAAGAATTAAAATGAGTAAAAGATCACCCACTGTAGGGAGATGTTGTAAAACCTCCATTATTAGTGCCTCTTATCTTAGTGTTCTATACCATAAAAGAAACATTTTTATTTATTTATTAAGTTTTTTTTTTTAATTTAAGTGTAGTTGATTTACCGTGTCCTGTTGGTTTCAACAGAAGCTTTTCTAAACTATACTATTTTCTTAAAGTTAAATTTTAAATGTTCCTTTTGTAAGAACGTAAATCCTCCAGTCTTACAATTCAGCCTTTTCTCCTTTATGTAAGAGGTAGCCACTTACCTTTGCTTCAGCAGTTTGTTTTAGTGTTTATTTTATTTTACGTACCGTTTCATAACTTCGGTTCACATCCCAGGGGAGTGGGAAATTAGTTTTAAAATACTGGGCAACAGAAACACCAAAAACAGCCTAAGAAAAGTTTCAAGACAGTGTAGTTTCAAGATAGGAAAGTGTAGTCTTACAATTTCTGAAAAAAGAGTAAGCCAGTGGGGAGGGCCACCATGTCCAGAGCATGTGTCGGGTGGTATCTCCATCGAGAATGTAGACAGTGAGACGTCAGCACCGTGAAGGCTGGGTAAGGGCAGGGACCGTGTCACATGTGCTCCCTCTGGTAGCGTCAGTACCGTCGTCACAGATGCTCAGTAGCAATTGCTTAAAATGCTGAATGAATGGGGAAAGATGGACCCCAGGCTTTGGCAGCAGAAAATCAGGCAAGAGCCATCCTCACCCAAGGGGTGGGCTGCTGGGGTTTTCCCTTATTCCATATCTTGGCTTTGAGAAGGTTAGCTATTCCACCTGCTATTATAGCTGTCAGGAAAATCACAGACAGGTAGCTCTTGTGCCGAAGATGATAATGACCTTTTGAGTATGTAGAGTGTCTTACCCCCTGATGCCTAAATGGGTTGGCATAAATGAATTAGAGATGTCTTAACTTTCAGATGTTCACAGTCAGAATAAAGCAGCAGAAATAATCTTTTTAACAGCTGAGGTGTGTTATTAGGTGATTAAAGCTTGATATCACTATACAGGCTAATGCTTCGGTTCTTTGACTTTAAAAACTTCCTTTTGTCTCTCAAGCTTTATGCAAATCACATTAGAAGCTTTTGTGTTTTCTTTTTACCTTCTATTTTCTCTTTGAGCAGATCCCAGCAGAACCAGAATAACTTTGGGAAATGAAGCGAGCACAGTGGTAAGAGCTTTAAAGGTAAATTTCCTGGGACTTTCCTGGCAGTCCAGGGCCTTCTAATGCAGGGGATGTGGGTTCTATCCCTGGCCTGGGAACAAAGATCCCACATGCCTGTGGCCAAAAGACTAAAACATAAAACAAAAGCAAAATTGTAACAAACTCAATAAAAACTAAAAATGGTCCACATTAAAAAAAATCTTAAAAAAAAAGTTAAATTTCTGAAACCATCTCCTGGGGTACCTGGCATCATTGGGTGCTGTGAGATATTTGGAAGTCTGTTGCCTGGTCCCTGGGTTCAGGGGTTTTTTGTTTTGGGCCTGTGAAGTAATTGACGGCTATTTTCTGTGCTGCCAACCAAGCCACTTTAGACCAGCATTTATTTTATTTTGTTTTTTCGTTTTTAATCATTGATGACAAGTGGTTTCAATCTAGATGTGAACCAACTTAGCTCTGCTTACAGTCATGAAAGTCTTGTTTTAGCCGTGGTTGGTTGGTTTCCTTATCATTTCAGCCATTTTAAGCATAGAATTTAATGACATTAGTTACATTCACAATACTTTTTCATTATCCCAAACAGCAACCCATTGAACAGTAACTATCCGTTCCTCTCTACCCCGACTCCCACCCCAGGCCCTGATAACCTCTTTTTTGCTTTCTGTCTCTATGAAAGAAACATTATTTGCTTATTCTAGATATTTCAGGTAAGTGGAATCACACAATATTTATCCTTTTGTGTCTGGCCTGTTTTGCTTAGCTTAATATTTTTAAGGTTCATGCGTGTTACAGCCTGTATCAGAATTTCCTTCCTTTTTATGACTATATTATATGTAGATCGCTCATGTGATCTAGGAAGGATTGAAGGCAGAAAGAGAAGAAGGCAACAGGATGACATGGTTGGATGGCATCACCAATGCAATGGACAGGAACTTGGGCAAATTCTGGGAGATGGTGAGGGACAGGGAAGCCTGGCCTGCGGCAGTCCCTGTGGCCATGTGGAGTTATACATAACTTGGTAACTGAACAACAACAATATGGTCTTGACGTTTTTCTGTTCAAAAACTTTTAGTGCCTCCCCATTCTCCCTGATGGCTCAGTTAGTATAGAATCTTGCTGCAATGCAGGTGACCCCGGTTCGATTCCTGAATTGGGAAGATCCGCTGGAGAAGGGATAGGCTACCTACTCCAGTATTCTTGGGCTTCCTTTGTGACTCAGCTGATAAAGAATACGCCTGCAATGCAGGAGACCTGGGTTTTAATCCCTGGGTTGGGAAGATCCCTGGAGAAGGGAACAGCTACCCACTTCAGTATTCTGGCCTGGAGAATTCCATGGACTGTGTAGTCCATGGGGTCACAAAGAGTCCAGCACGACTGAGTGACTTTCAGTTCACTCACTATTATCCCATGAATTGAGTGGACATTTTTTAGCCTAGTTTTCAAGGTCCTGTTCATCTTATTTGACCTTAGGCATCTGTGCCCTTTTACATGTTAGCTGCACTTAAGTCATGAATAGTAATAGCCAATCCACTTCTAGTTGCCACACCTACCCCAGTAACTCATGTCCTATTGATAATTTTTTCTTTCTTCATCATTTTGACCCTTTTTTAACTCCCAAAGGAAAAGATGTAGTAACAACAAGCAGTTCTGTTTATGGAATATACTAGTAATTAAACTTGTAAATTTTTGAATGAACCTTAGGTTGTAAATAAATAACACCATACTCCTTTATGTTGCTACAAATGGACTCTATTCTGCCCCTACGTTTTTTTATTTGCGTAATATCTGTTTATTTCCAGCTTTACTGAGGCCTAATTTATATGCAATAAAAGTTACTCATTTTTAGCATGTGATTTGATGAATTTTGGTGATTGTATGTGGCCGTATAACCAGCACCACAATCAAGATATAGAAATGCCATCCCCCCAGATGAAAATGCATTTAATGCACCTAACTTACCAAACTTCCTAACTTAGCTTAATCTACCTTACATGTGCTCAGAACACTTCCATTAGCCTCTAGTTGGGCAAAATCATCTAACACAAAGCCTATTTCATAATAAAGTGCTGACTATGTCGTGTCAACATGAGATAGTCATGTTGAACTTTGAGTTCGGCATGAGCGGAATTGAATAATGAACTGAAAGTGAAAATCCGAGGCTGTCTGGGTGCAGAATGGCTGTAAATGTATTGTCTACTGTTTGCTCTGTGATCACATGGCTGAGTGGGAGCTTCAGCCCTCTGCCAGCATCACAAGAGGGTATCATATGGCATATTGCTAACCTGGGAAAAGATCAACATTCATAATTTGACATACAGTTTCTGTGGAGGTTTATCATTTTCACACCATCATAAAGTGAAAAAATTATAAATTAGACTATCATAAGTCAAGGACCATCTGTAAAGTAATTTTATGTGTACATACATGCTCAGTCACTCAGTCATGTCCAACTCTGTGCAATCCTATGGACTTTGCAATCCTGCCAGGCTCCTCTGTCCATGAGATTCTCCAGGCAAGAATACTGGAGTGAGTTGGTTGCCATGCCCTCTTCCAAGGGATTTTCCTAGCCCATGGATTAGGGGATCTTTCTGATCCAGGGATTGAACCCACATCTCCTGCATTGCAGACAGATTCTTTACTGCTGAGCCAAATCCCGAAAGTAACTTTATAAAATATTTCATTTTGGTATTTCCATCCTGAGAAGCCCAATATAGCAAATCATAGTGAAATTTTTCATTGCTCATTTTCTCTATAAAGACCATTCAGATATTTGTCATTTTTATATATCTTCTTCATATTTGCAATGACTGATGTTAATGGCTCTTAAGGTATATGACTTAATATACATACATGTATGCCTATGTATGTGCACATATATGGTTTTTAATATACACACAGATAATATATGATGTTATGGCTTTTAATGTACATATGTGTATGAGGCTCTGTGGTTGTTAATGTTTAAGTCGTTTATTTAAAGTTTAAGTAGCTATTTATCGCTACTTGTTTACCTTTTCTTTGTAACAATTCAAGACTATCTTAATCTTTATTTTAAATTTCTTTTAAAGCAAAGGGAAGAACCAGGTGGAAAGTGCAGCCACAGTGACTTAGAAAGCATTAATAAAAATTTGGTTGAAAGTGCACTGAGGAGAGTAAACAGAGAGGAGAAAGGTAAGTTATTCAGGTCCTAATCATTGTATAGGTGGGAAACTGGGGATATAGAAGGAATACCAGTTTCTGCCTTACTAGGTCAGAGACATCATAAGCAAGTAGACAGGCATATTTATATTTGCTTATCCAGTAATTTATTTACTGTTACAGAGATATTTTATTTACCTATTAAAAGATGAATTGTATTTATTAATAAGAGCCTTTAGAAAAAAGGGTTAACAATGTTTGTCGTGCTGTTTGCCATAAAAAGCACAGCATACAGGGACTTACCTGGTGGCCCAGGGCTTAAGACTTCTACTGGCGCAGGTTCTGTCCCTGGTCAGGGAGTGAAGGTCCCACATGCTGTGGGGTACAGCCAAAAAATGTTTTAAAAAGCACAGCATACAGTGTGTACCTGCAAGTCCTCTTGGGCCTTTATTCTTATATATTGTGTAATATGTGAGTGTATACATAATATTTTTTTAAATTCACTTTAATGATTAGCTTTACCTTTCCATTTGGATTTTTTCATTTCCTTTACTACTTAAGAGTCGGACACAACTGAACGACTGAACTGAACTTAGATCTGGAAGAATGTTAGATCAAATTTGAAAGAGAAAAGAAGTACTCCTCTAGTGCTGTCAGAGAAATTGTGTGTGTATAGATGAATAAGTAGAAGAACATGCTCAGCAATTCTTCTTTACACTTTAAAAGCCAGTTCACCAGGTCCTCTCAGGCGGCAGTGGGAGAAAAATGTACCCAGTACAGCTCTTAGAGCTTTGGAAAACGCACCCATACTCACCTCCAGTTTAACGGCAGAAGACGACAGAGGTGAGTAGTCAGATTGAATCCTATTATTTTATCATAGAACATTCTCTAATCATTGTTTAGTGAGCTAGAGTTGTATTTTTTTAATGTCACTCTTTGAAGGTATTTGGTGTCACGCATGAAAGCACGTGTATTTCACTTATACAGGCAAGTGAAATAGGTTTATGTAGAGAGTTAGTTTCGCCTGAAATATGGGGCTTTAATATAATCTAGAAGATATTACGGAGAAGGCAATGGCACCCCACTCCAGTGTTCTTGCCTGGAGAATCCCAGGGACGGAGGAGCCTGGTGGGCTGCTGTCCATTGGGTCACTAAGAGTCAGACATGACTGAGCGACTTCACTTTCACTTTTCACTTTCATGCCTTGGAGAAGGAAATGGCAACCCACTCCAGTGTTCTTGCCTGGAGAATCCCAGGGACAGGGGAGCCTGGTGGGCTGCCGTCTTATGGGGTCACACAGAGTCGGACACGACTGAAGCGACTTAGCAGCAGCAGCAGCAGCAGATGTTATATGCTGGAAAGTTGTTTTACTTGACATGAATTTTTTTGTCTTTTCCCAACTAGGTGGTTCTGTAATAAAGTACAGTGAAAACAATACCCGTAAGCAGTGGCTTAAGGAGACCCCTGAGACCCTGTTGAACATCCTTAAGAATGCTGACCTCAGCTTGGCCTTTCAAACATACACAATATATAGACCAGGTGATTCATGTCTGTTACATAATTGTGTAAGCCCTTTGATTTTTCTTTAAAAAATTATGTATGTAACACAGATGTGACCATCTTAGCCACTTTTAAGTGTGCAGTTTGGGAGCATGGAGTACAATCACACTATGCAGGCCTCACCACGGTCCATCTCCAGAACTTTTCCAAAATGGACACTCTGTACCCATTAGATAATTCTCTATACCCATTAGATGATTCCCTGTTCCCCACTCCCAGAAACCCTTCCATCTTAAAGTTATAAAATATTTTGGAGCATTGTCTTTTTTGGTTTCCTTGACTCTTCTAGCCAGTCTGAAGGGGTAATTAAAATTTCCTATAGTGCTTCATTCCTTCTTTTGCTCATTTGTTTGCCTGTTTTATTGTTTTAATATTTCTATTTATTTTATTTGGCTGTGCCAAGTCTTAGTTGTGGCATGTGGAATCTAGTTCTCCCATCAAGGATTGAACCCAGGCCCCCTGCTTTGGAAACATGGATTCTTAGCCACTGGACCACCAGGGAAGTCCCTGCTTGCTTATTTTAATAATCACATAGCCACTTTGAGGGTGGTCTGTTTTTATCATGCAGATACACCCCACTTTCTGGCTCTGCAGTTCAGACTTCATCCTGGTAAACTGAGGAACTTCAAGATTTCCTTGGCTCTGTACTTGAATTGTTATATTGAATAGAACACAGAAAAAGGTGAACAGTTAGGATTTAAATTTTTTTTTAATTGTTTCAACAGACATTTTCACTACAATTATACAGCTAATGTTTTATGATACTACCGTTAGCAATCTAAGCCAAAGGACTACATTAAGGGTGTGTACATGGGGGGTGCGTGTGTGTGTAATTTTCACAATGTGGTTACTAAAGCCATCTTGCTTGGTTTAAGAGCTAAGATAAATTGTGCCAAGTAGAGCATGCCATGGTGTGGCAAGTCTCAACTCTATTATAACAGATTCACTTTACTGTTTACTTGGTCAGTGTTTATTGAGTGCCTAACATATACTAGGTTAAGATTTAAGATTTTTTAAAAAATAATATCGTTCCTTCCCTGAGAGAGTTTGTAGTTTAGGGGAGCAGCAAACAAGCAGAGCATTGCAGAGCTGTGTGTCACGAGCTGTGTGAAGATAGTTATGGGCCCCAAGGGGAGGGGGGTGCCGGGGAGGCAGGTGTAAGCAAGGCTAATGAGTGCACTTTATTTTGTGGGCATGCGGGCTCTTAGTTCCCTGACTAGGGACTGGACCCTGGGAAGGTCTAAGCACTGAATGTTTAGGGAATTCCCAATGATGGACTTTCATTTTAGCAGTATAGGTCCCAGATTTTGTCTCTGGTCCATAAAGTTTTTGTCATTTCAGGAAAGTTACTATATAAAAAAGGCATTACAGCTCTATTGTGAAAGGATTTTTATAAAGACTGAACCTGTATTTTTATGTTCAGTTCAGTTCAGTTGCTCAGAGTTGGCTCTTTGCAACCCCATGAATCGCAGCACGCCAGGCCTCCCTGTTCATCACCAACTCCCGGAGTTCACCCAGACTCACGTCTATCGAGTCAGTGATGCCATCCAGCCATCTCATCCTCTGTCGTCCCCTTCTCTTCCTGTCCCCAATCCTTCAGAGTCTTTTCCAATGAGTCAACTCTTTGCATGAGGTGGCCAAAGTACTGAAGTTTCAGCGTTAGCATCATTCCTTCCAAAGAAATCCCAGGGCTGATCTCCTTTAGAATGGACTGGTTGGATCTCCTTGCAGTCCAAGGGACTCTCAAGAGTCTTCTCCAACACTACAGTTCAAAAGCATCAATTCTTCAGCGCTCAGCCTTCTTCACAGTCCAACTCTCACATCCATACATGACCACAGGAAAAACCATAGCCTTGACTAGACGGATCTTAGTCGGCAAAGTAATGTCTCTGCTTTTGAATATACTATCTAGGTTGGTCATAACTTTTCTTCCAAGGAGTAAGTGTCTTTTAATTTCATGGCTGCAGTCACCATCTGCAGTGATTTTGGAGCCCCCCAAAATAAAGTCTGACACTGTTTCCACTGTTTCCCTATCTTTTTATGTTAGGTTATTGTTTTATAAGTAAAAACATGAAAGTAATTATAATACCATCTGGAAAAAGTTTTTATATAATGCATGTGCCCTTAACTGCCTAATTTTATCCCCCTCCATTGGGAAAACTTGAGGGAGAGGGAAGATCTCAAAGGAAAAACAGTCAACTGTTATCCAGCTGTCCAAAGACAACTTTTAATGCTTTAATATGGGTTCATATGCTGGTTTCCATGGTGATTTAGTGGTAAAGAATCCACCTGTCAATGCAGGATACTTGGGTTTGATCCATGGGTTGGAAAGATCCCCTGGAGGAGGAAATGGCAACCCACTTCAGTATTCTTGCCTGGAAAATCCCATGGACTGAGGAGCCTGGCGAGCTACAGTCCATGGGGTCACAGAGTCGGATGCAACTGAACACACATGCACAGAAAACCTCAGAGCATGGCTGTGCTCTCAGTTAGCCAACAAACCTCTGGAGGAGTTTAATGCAAAAATATGCATGAAATAAGTAGAGACAGCTTAACTTGGCATAATTTCTGTTAATATTCCTCTGAAGGTGCAGAAGGATTCTTGAAAGGCCCCCTGTCTGAGGAAACAGAAGCATCGGACGACGTTGATGGAGGTTGGGATTCTGTCATTTTGGATCCAGAGAGACTTGAACCTGGACTGGATGAGGAGGATACGTACGTGAAGTACCCAGACAGTTGGCAGTGTGTGCGCGTGTTCATTTAAGTTGTACAGTAATAATTCCTGGTTTAGTAGGAGCTGGTCATGTTACTTTACGTCATAAATGAATGTTTATATCTTGATCGTCTATCTGGCACAGGTAATGTGCTCCAGTATTTTCAGAGAATTCTTGACTGAGCTGTGTGTTTATAATCAGCTTGGACTTATTTTTTAGTAGACAAGATTTTATATTGAAACATTTAGAGAAACAATGATAGACGTGAACCTTTGGAAGGCTAACCATTTTTTTTTCCCTCTGTTCAGCTTCATTATGACGTTCATTTTTCAAAAATGGCAGTATTGTTATGGTGGTATTCTGCTTTGATCCCTTACTGTGCTTCTTAAATGGAAGTTTAATATCCAAATTGTTTTTTCACAGGGACTTTGAGGAAGATGACAGTGCCGATTGGGTATCAGAACTGAAGCAGCGAACTGGCTGGCAAGGAATATCTGATGGATAACACCCAAGGAGATATTCATTAGTCCCCTGGATGGGATGTTTAACAGGAGGAATTGATATCTGAATAATACTTAACACACAGGATACGTGTTTTCCTTTGGAAACAGAGTGAAGAGAGGGAAACTGAATATTTAAAATTATTCCTGGTTAGAAGATAGGGTATAAAAAAATCTAGGTTTTTGAATGCAGAGGAGAACGCAAAGCACAGTGGGTCTGAGGTTTAGGCTTTGCAGTCAGAACAGATGTTGAATGCTACCACCTACTGCTTGCGTGGATTTGAGAAATTACTTAACCTCTTTGAGCCTGAATTTCCTCAGCGACAAAATGAGGATAACAATGCCTACCTCATGTGGATGCTGACCTTAGACCATCACGACAGCCCATGACATTATTTGCGTTGTTATGATTTCTGCTTTATCACCTTGTTATGATTTATTTCTATGTAGCTCTTTTTATATCTCCTAAAATTTTTGAGGGTCTAAATATATTTAATTATAACATCATACAGTGTGTTTTTCTATAAGACCTATTTCTGGGTAGTCATCGATCATGTTGATGGTGTCATTAAATACAGCTCCTCACAGGATCTACGAAAAAGCCCAGATCGGAGGATCAGCCAGGGGAAGAGTAGGGTAAGGTACGGATCTGGCCAGCTGGTGGTCCTGTTTACAAGAAAGGAATGGGGCCAAAGGTAAGGGGTCCATACAGGAAGTAGAAGGAAAGAGTGTTGTGGTGCTCATGGAGGGGGCAGGACCCCAACATGCATGGCTCACCGTGACACATGTGTTCTGGGGCCTATCATTTCATGCTGAGACGCTTTAGTGAGGGGAGAAGACTTTACTAAAGAAACTGACTCTTTCCAGGGGCCCACATAGGCAATCAGGAGAATAGCATCAGCCTGGTGTGGGAACAGTGCTCAAGTCAACACAGGGGAAGAGAGTTGTGAGACTACAGTAGGATCGTTAATAAAGATCTGCTGAAATGTGGGATACATATATCTTTTAAAGAGTTAAATATATTATTTTAATCTTAACATACGAAAACTGGTATAGACCTCACCCTCACACCCCCTCCATTATTTATACTCAGACATTTAGTTGTCCTTGCTCTACCAGGGTCTCCAGTGTCAGTTACTAATTTTCTATTTCCATGTTCTGGTCACTCTGAGTGAGTACTAAGTTCAGCCTATATTCAAGTGGACGGGAATTAAGCCCCACCTCCTGAAGAGGGTGGATAATCCAATACTAAGTCGTTTGCTCTGTGGCTTGATTTGTTCTGGTTTTGGCCATTAGGAATTATTTCAGGTTGACTCCTATGTCCCTTTGACACGCTCTCATCCTTTAAAGCATCTCTCTGCAATGCTGGAGACCTGGGTTCGATCCCTGGGTTGGGAAGATCCCCTGGAGAAGGAAATGGCAGCCCACTCCACTATTCTTGCCTCAAAAATCCCACAGACCGCAGAGCCTGGTAGGTTACCATCCATGGGGTCACGAAGAGTCGGACACGACTGAGCAAATTCACTTCACTTCACTTCACTTCATCCTTTTGTGTTTTGAGCAACTCCTTACTTTCTGGCTATACAAGAAGATGGTCATCCTGTACCTTCTCTGCCTCAGTGCCAGGATCAGCCATTTCTCTGAGGAGCGCTGGTTCCTTTCATGGGTTTAGAAACCAGAATCTGGGTTCTGGGTGTGATGTCACTGCTTATAGTCCCTCTGAGCAGACAGAGCTCGGAAATACATGTATATACTATCCTTGTATGTGACACTCTCTGGTGGTCCAGTGGTTAGGATTCGGCACTTATCGCCGAAGCCTGGGTTCATTTCCCTGTCTTGAGGCTTCCCTGGTGGCTCAGAAGGTCAACAGTCCACCTGCAATGTAGGAGACCTAGGGTCAATCCCTGGGTTAGAAAGATCCACTGGAGAAGGGAATGGCAAACCACTTCAGTATTCTTGGCTTGAAAACCCCATAAACAGTATGAAAAGGCAAAAAGATATATGACACTGAAAGATGAACTCCTCAGGTCATTCAGTGCCCAATATGGTACTAGAGAAGGCTGGAGAAATAGCTCCAAAAAGAATGAAGAGGCTGAGCCAAAGCAAAAACAATGCCCGGTTGTGGATGTGACTGGTGACGGAAGTAAAGTCCGATGCTATAAAGAACAATATTGCATAGGAACCTGGAATGTTAGGTCCGTGAATCAAGGTAAATTCAGTTCAGTTCAGTTCAGTTGCT
>SJYC01138782.1:0-14276 GCA_006408675.1 Madoqua kirkii
GGACCTAGAACACTCAAAAAAGATGTCCTTTTCATCATAGGGGAGTGGAATGCAAAAATAAGAAGTTAAGAGGTACCTGGAGTAACTGGCAAGTTTGTCCTTGGAGTACAAAATGAAGCAGGGCAACGGCTAAGAGTTTTGCCAAGAGAATGTACTAGTCATAGCAAATACCTTCTTCCAACAACACAAGAGACAACTCTACATATGGACATCACCAGATGGTCCATACCAAAATGAAAGCAGTTATATTCTTTGCAGCCAAAGATGGAGAAGCTCTAATGCAATCAGCAAAAATTAGACCAGGGGTTGACTTAAGAGTTTTGCCAAGAGAATGTACTAGTCATAGCAAATACCTTCTTCCAACAACACAAGAGACAACTCTACATATGGACATCACCAGATGGTCCATACCAAAATGAAAGCAGTTATAGTCTTTGCAGCCAAAGATGGAGAAGCTCTAATGCAATCAGCAAAAATTAGACCAGGGGTTGACTGGAGCTCAGATCATGAATTCCTTATTGCCAAATTCAGACTTAAATTGAAGAAAGTAGGGAAAACCACTAGACCATTCAGGTATGACCTAAATCAAATCCCTTACCATCATACAGTGGAAGTGACAAATAGATTCAAGGGATTAGACCTGATAGAGTACCTGAAGAACTATGGACAGAGGTTCATGACATTGTACAGGAGGCAGTGATCAAGACCATCCCCAAGAAAAAGAAATGCAAAATGGTTGTCTGAGTGAAGTGAAGTCACTCAATCATGTCCAACTCTTTGTGACCTATGGACTGTAGCCCACCAGGCTCCTCCATCCATGGGATTCTCCAGGCAAGAATACTGGAGTGGGTTGCCATTTCCTTCTCCAGGGGATCTTCCCAACCCAGGGATTGAACCCAGGTCTTCCACATTGCAGGCAGATGCTTTAACCTCTGCATCACCAGAGAAGCGCCTTACAAATAGCTGAGAAAAGAAGAGAAGAGACATTACTTTGCCGACAAAGGCCTGTCTAGCCAAAGCTATGGTTTTTCCAGTGGTCATGTATGGATGTGAGAGTTGGACCATTAAGAAAGCTGAGCAGCAAAAATATTGACCCTTTTGAACTGTGGTGTTGGAGAAGACTCTTGAGAGTCCCTTGCACTGCCAGTCAAGGGACCAGACTTGCCACACAAGTCAATCCTAAAGGAAATCAGTCCTGATTATTCATTGGAATGACTGATGCTGAAGCTGAAGCTCTAATACTTTGACCATCTGCTGGGAAGAATTGACTCATTGGAAAAGACTCTGATGCTAGGAAAGATTAAAGGCAAGAGGGGAAGGGAACAACAAAAGATGAGATGGTTGGATGGCATCACCAGCTGGATGGACATGAATTTGAACAAGCTCTGGGAGTCGATGATGGACAGGGAAGCCTGGCATGCTGCAGTCCATGGGGTGGCAAAGAATCGAACATGACTGAGTGACTGAAATGACTGATATTGAAGACATTCAACAATTAATGTAGGCAGGGATGGTTTTAAGGATATTTCCAGGTAATCAGCTTCCATAAATACTGTATTTGATACCTCTTAGTTATCTCAAATTTTAGCACTGTCCCACATGGGAACATTTCCAAACCAATCAACAAAGGGAATTTGAAACTATGTATAGTTACTGAGTGGCTGAATGAACTTTGATGGGGAAGATAGTTTAAAAGGGTTTGGCTTGTAACAGAATTTCAAGAGACTCTAGTGGATGATTAGAACCTTATTTTAGTCATAGATTATATTATATGATTCTTGACATACAACTAGGCAAGAACTGAGAATCACTTTTAGTGAAACTTTCAATTCCATTTACTTACATGAATGAAGCTTTTCAGGACTTGCAGCTTAAAAAGAGATTAAAGTGAGGATTGATTAAATAAAATCATTTTTAAGTCAGGAAAAGAAACTACTACTACTACTACTACTAAGTCGCTTCAGTCGTGTCCGACTCTGTGCAACCCCACAGACGGCAGCCCACCAGGCTCCCCCGTCCCCAGGATTCTCCAGGCAAGAACACTAGAGTGGGTTGCCATTTCCTTCTCCAGATAAGAAACTATTTAACCATAAAAACTTCTCTCTGCCAGTTTGGACCACTGTCCCTTTTTAGTGTGCATTGCGCTTGTGGGTTATACATTCAGTTCAGTTCAGTTCAGTCGCTCAGTCGTGTCCAACTCTGCGACCCCATGAATCACAGCACGCCAGGCCTCCCTGTCCATCACCAACTCCCGGAGTTCACTCAGATTCATGTCCATCGAGTCAGTGATGCCATCCAGCCATCTCATCCTCGGTCGTCCCCTTCTCCTCCTTTCCCTAATCCCTCCCAGCATCAGAGTCTTTTCCAATGAGTCAACTCTTCGCATGAGGTGGCCAGTTTCAGCTTGAGCGTCATTCCTTCCAAAGAAATCCCAGGGCTGATCTCCTTCAGAATGGACTGGTTAGATCTCCTTGCAGTCCAAGGGACTCTCAAGAGTCTTCTCCAACACCATAGCTCAAAAGCATCAATTCTTTGGCGCTCAGCCTTCTTCACAGTCCAACCCTCACATCCGTACATGACCACAAGAAAAACCATAGCCTTGACTAGACGAACCTTAGTTGGCAAAGTAATGTCTCTGCTTTTGAATATGCTATCTAGGTTGGTCATGACTTTTCTTCCAAGGAGTAAGCACCTTTTAATTTCATGGCTGCAGTCACCATCTGCAGTGATTTGGGGTTATACATTAGGTCCCCTCAGAAGACATAGGGATGTCTGCTTCCCCAGAAAACACAAACAAAATGGCGTTAGCAAGGAGTGTTAGCAAGGAGATAACGTTTCTTTCTTAATCCTGTTGGACTATGTTACCTGTCAATATGTTACTTCAACGTCTCACTCTTTGGACCACTAATTTTAATGAGTTTTTTAAAGCATCTGATTAAGAAATAGAAATTAACTTCCATTTATATGATAGGGTGATCAGTAAGCTTTTGAGTCATGAAAAATATTACATACGGAAATATGAGTTCAAGGAGAAAGGAATGATGTTCTGAAGGAAAGCTTCTGATTCTTAAAGGAAAGCTTCCTTTTTTATTAACTTAATAGGTGATGCTGGGTTTCAGATCGCCATGGTATTTACATTCCGTTGGTTACGTTTCACTTGTGTCAGTATTTATAATTGCTGGAAATTACATCTTTTTAGCTACTTAAATAGGTAATGAGATATTTCAGACAGCAGCTTGATGTACAGTGGGGGTGAGAAGTGGATGCAGGGAGATGGGATAGTGCTGAGGGAGTGTGTTTTGTAGACCACTCGGCAGCAGCCAGTTTCCTAAGGAGACCCCATGGAGGCCACCCGCTGGGGCTAAAATAGCAGGGCTCTGTTCTAGTCTCCATCTCTGACAGCATTTGAGACCCTGGAAGAGAAACTTCCTGTCTCAGTTCAATTCAGTTCAGTTCAGTCGCTCAGTCATGTCCGACTCTGCGACCCCATGAATTGCAGCACACCAGACCTACCTGTCCATCACCACCTCCCGGAGTTCACTCAAACTCATGTGCATCGAGTCAGTGATGCTATTCAGCCATCTCATCCTCTGTCGTCCCCTTGTTCTGTTCCCAGTCCCTCCCAGCATCAGTCTTTTCCAATGAGTCAACTGTTCGCCAAAGAGTTGTGGCCAAAGTATTGGAGTTTCAGCTTTAGCATCAGTCCTTCCAATGGGCACCCAGGACTGATCTCCTTTAGAATGGATTGGTTGGATCTCCTTGCAGTCCAAGGGACTCTCAAGAGTCTTCTCCAACACCACAGTTCAAAAGCATCAATTCTTCTTCCCTCCCAGCATCAGTCTTTTCCAATGAGTCAACTGTTCGCCAAAGAGTTGTGGCCAAAGTATTGGAGTTTCAGCTTTAGCATCAGTCCTTCCAATGGGCACCCAGGACTGATCTCCTTTAGAATGGATTGGTTGGATCTCCTTGCAGTCCAAGGGACTCTCAAGAGTCTTCTCCAACACCACAGTTCAAAAGCATCAATTCTTCGACACTCAGCTTTCTTCACAGTCCAACTCTCACATCCATACGTGACCACTGGAAAAACCATAGCCTCGAATAGGCGGAACTCTGTTGGCAAAGTAATGTCTCTGTTTTTGAATATGCTATCTAGGTTGGTCATAACCCTTCCAAGAAGTAAGCATCTTTTAATTTCATGGCTGCAATCACCATCTGCAGTGATTTTGGAGCCCCCCAAAATAAAGTCTGACACTGTTTTCACTGTTTCCCCATCTATTTCCCATGAACTGATGGGACTGGGTGACATGATCTTCGTTTTCTGAATGTTGAGCTTTGAGCCAACTTTTTCACTCTCCTCTTTCACTTTCATCAAGAGACTTTTTAGTTCCTCTTCACTTTGTGCCATAAGGGTGGTGTCATCTGAATATCTGAGGTTACTGATATTTCTCCCGGCAGTCTTGATTCCAGCTTGTGCTTCTTCCAGCCCAGCACTTAGCAAAATGTACTCTGCATAGAAGTTATAAGCAGGGTGACAATATACAGCCTTGACGCACTCCTTTTCCCATTTGGAAGCAGTCCATTGTTACATGTCCAGTTCTAACTGTTGCTTCCTGACCTCCATATAGGTTTCTCAAGAGGCAGGTCAGGTGGTCTGGTATTCCTGTCTCTTTCAGGATTTTCCAGTTTATTATGATCCACACAGTCAAACGTTTTGGCATAGTCAATAAAGCATAAGTAGTAGATGTTTTTCTGGAACTTTCTTGCATTTTCCATGATCCAGCGGATGTGGGGATTTAATCTCTGGCTCCTCTGCCTTTTCTAAAACCAGCTTGAACATCTTGAAGTTCATGCTTCACGTATTGCTGAAGCCTGACTTGGAGAATTTTGAGCATTACTTTACTAGCGTGTGAGATGAGTGCAATTGTGCGGTCGTTTGAGCATTCTTTGGCATTGCCTTTCTTTGGGATTGGAATGAAAACTGACCTTTTCCAGTCCTGTGGCCACTGCTGAGTTTTCCAAATCCCGCTCAATTCTAAAACTGGGAAAAACTCAATTGTAAAGCTACCTTCCTTGCTCGGTTGTTACAAAGTATAGAGATAATATGTGCAAAGCATCTGGTACACTTTCAGCGAGTGGGAGCCGAATGCTTGTGGAGTGTTAGCAGAGGCGTCCGGGCAACCGAGCAAACTCCCCGGCCCCCGGCCCTCTTCCGGTGGACCTTGTAGGCGCTCGCTCCCCGCGCCCCGCCCGTCCTGCTCCAGCTCCGCCCCGGCAGCCAGCCCGTAGACGCCACGGCCCAGGGAACACTGCTCCACCCAGGACGCTTCTCTCGCTCGGCGAAGCAGGTAAGCAACGGTCGGCGCCCTCAGTCTGGACCCGGAGCTGCCCCCCAGGCCTCCGGGAGCCGCGGGAAGTGTGGAGCCCCAGCCTGGGAAGGCGCACTCTGCTGGGGAGCTGCCTCGGGTCCAGCGCCGCGTCGGTCTCCATGGCAACGCGCTGAGCTCCAGGCTCCTGGCTCCTCCGAGGTCTGCAGCCCTCCAGCCCGCCGCCACCCGGAGTGTCCCTAACGGAGGGAGATTTTTCCCCCACCCCGAAACTTACGGGCTTCCACCCGCTGGTGCCTCCTTGGCGGGCGCCTCTCGGTAGCTCAGTTTCCACGATGGTGGCTCTAAGTTCCCATTCCGCGTCCTCCTCCCTCAACACCGGGCCCTCAGGTGTCCCCAGCCTCCCCTGGCTGCGGAGCAGGCTCCCGAGTTAGTCCCCATGGACTATAAGTCTCCAGGCTCTTTGCCATTCCCTTCTCCAGGGGATCTTCCCAATCAGAGATCAACCCAGGTCTCTGGCATTGCGGGAAGAATCTTTGCCTTCTGAGACACAAAGAAAGTAGTGGCTACCACAGTCTAATGGGAGAAAGGAATGGAACAGTTTACCCGAAGCCCCCAAGGCTGGTGGCTGGCAGAGGGTCTCCAGACCGGGCAGCTTTCAGGAGGTGGGAAGTGATCAGAGCCAAGTCCTGGGCCTCCAGGACCTGCCAAAAACAGTTCAGAAACAACCCTTTGGAGCTGCCCTGTGGCTCAGTGGCCTGCCAAAGCAGGAGAGGGACTCGTCCCTCTGTAACAGGAGAGAAAGGAGCAGGGCACAGCTTTTGAAAGAACGACATAGCCCAAGGATGCAACAGAAACCATTTAGAATTGTCACACAAGTGTATGTTCCCTGGTTCTTTGTCTCGTTACAACAAAGATTTGGAGCAACGGACATTAGAGCCCTCGGCGAGTCACAGCTCTCAGGTCTTGGACAAACCGTGTTACAGCTCTTAGGCAAATCAGTGTTACAGCTCTATTTTATTTAGAAGATAGCAGGAGAATGGGAGAGAGAGAGAGAGAAAGAGCGCTTTGGCTCTTCCTTTTATATGTTTTCTTCCACCTGGGCCCGCACTATGCAAATTGGGCTTAGCCAGGAGTGCTGTTTGTTCTACCTGAAGTCTTCACTCTGGTCCTTGGACCTTCCTTTGACCTTCCTTGTTTTTTAGCCACCGCCATTTTGGACTCCATTTCCCTATTCTGCCTACTTAACAGAATCAAATGGGACCAAGCTGGCAGACAAGAGTAGACCTTGATCCTCAGTCAGCAAGTGAGATGCCACCAGTTCCAAGGCACTGTCAAAAGACCAAGGAATGGGTGGTGGCCCAAATCCTGGCAATCTCTGCCCCTTCCCCAGAATAGTTGGGATAATCCTCCCACTCATTAGCATATGAACTTACCCAACCTGTAAAAACTAACCATGCCACACTTCACAGCCACGCTTGCCCTCTGTGATGGCCCACACTGTGTCTGTGGAGTATGCTTCTCTCTGCATCTGAATAAATCCACTTCTTACCTATCACTTTGTCTCTCACTGAATTCTTTCAGCGATGAGGTATCAAGAAACTGAGATACATTAGGTCCTGAAACCAGGTACCGTGGATTTTGGCTGGGTTTGAGTCTTAATCGGAGGTAAACAATTTCACCTCCCTGGCCCTGGAGGATCCCCCATGCTGAGGAGCAGTGAAGACCCATCAGTCAGAACTCCTGAGCCTGCGCTCTAGAGCCCCAGGAACTGCAAGTACTGAAGCTCAGGTGCCCTGGAGCCTGTGCTCGGCAACGAGAGAGGCCACTGTAGAGTGGTCGCTGCTCTCTGCAGCTAGAGAAAAGCCCACGCAGCACCAAAGACCCAACACAGCCACAATAAATGAAAGAAAAAAGAAGAGAAACAACCCGAAGGGATCACTAGCCCGTCTTCTTGCCCACGGGCTACTGAGGATATGTCTGTGTTATAAGCACAGTGTTTCCCAGGAGACAGTAAAGAAGAAGGATCACTCCACTTACTATCCCGGGGGAATTCATCTTCCCGTCTCAAGAAGCCAGGATCCTGGGCTGAGGATGACAAACCCAACCAAAGAAGCTTAAGTGCCAAAAGGAATTTCAGGCCTTATATTAAAAACTGAAGATAACTGACCCAGTAGGCCTGGATGGGGCTTTTGGGTCCTCTTGCCATCCTGAATCTTATCAGATGAATCTAAATGCCATAGTGCCTGTCTTTATTATCAAGTCGATATTTCAGTCTGCCAGTGCTTGGTACTACCACACTAGAAGCAGTAGTGAAGGAGCAGGGAGTCACCTGACAAGGACAGACACAGACTTTTAGATCTCTGCTCCCAGGAGCAGTCTGGCCAGCGGAGGAATGATTTTTCCAAAAAGGTGAACATTTCTTGGTAAATATCTGAGCAAAACAAGGTCCAATCAAGCCTCAATTGACACGTAGTTACATTCCCTGAAAATTCAGTATTAATTAAAATTGCACTAGACTCATCTTGCATTTAGATGTAAAATAGTTTGGTAATAGCCACAGACAGTTATAAACCGATTTTTCCATGCACACAAATGTGTTCAGAGACGTTCTAAGGTGGTGAGGCTGCTGGATAATCCTTTACTACGCAGGGCCGTCCCTTGCATCACAGAATCTTAGTATCTCAGACCTTCTGTGTGTTCAGTCGTGTCTGATTCTGCGACCCTGTGGACTATATCCCGCTATCTTCCTCTGTCTCTGGAATTTTCCAGGCAAGATTACTGGAATGCGTTGCCATTTCCAACTCCAGGGGATCCTCCCAACCCAGGAACTGAATCCACATCTTCTGTGTCTCCTGCATTGGTAGGTGGAGTCTTTATCACTGAGCCACCTGGGAAGTCCTATCTCAGACCTTGCTGTGCTTTGCTTAGCCACTCAATCTTATCTGACTCTTTGCGACCCCAGGGACTGTTGCCTGCAAGGCTCCTCGGTCCATGGAATTCTCCAGGCCAGAATACTGGAGTGGTAGCCTTTCCCTTCTCCACGGGATCTTCCCAACCCAGGGACCAAACCCAGGTCTCCTGCATTGCGGGCTGATTCTTTACCATCTAAGCCACCAGGGAAGCCAATGGCCTCAAAATGAGGTAGTATCTGCCTCTCCCATCTCTGCGAACAGGAAAAACTCTGGAAGTTTCCAAAATGTCCCGTAGAGGGCAGTGCTTCCCCTTTGAGAAAAGCAACTATAAAACCACAGCTTTGTGCTTCCTAGAGGTGCCAAGATCAGGATATTATGTTTTTCTTTCTCAGAACAAACTTGAAAAACAGATATTGTTATTTCCACTTTAGAAATTAGGAAAGTGAGGTTTTATGAAGTTAAGTGACTTGCCCAAGATCACCACACTAGGTTGTATCAAAGGTGAACTGTAGCCCAAGTCTGACCTCCGGGCCTGCTCTGTGTCACTTTGGTCGTTTTACCTGTTCTGTTCAGTTCAGTTCAGTCGCTCAGTCGTGTCTGACTCTTTGCGACCCCATGAATCTCAGCACGCCAGGCCTCCCTGTCCATCACCAACTCCCGGAGTTCACTCAGACTCATGTCCATCAACTCCGTGATGCCATCCAGCCATCTCATCCTCTGTTGTCCCCTTCTCCTCTTGCCCCCAATCCTTCCCAGCATCAGAGTCTTTTCCAATGAGTCAGCTTTTCAGCTTGAGCATCATTCCTTCCAAAGAAATCCCAGGGCTGATCTCTTTCAGAATGGACTGGTTGGATCTCCTTGCAGTCCAAGGGACTCTCAAGAGTCTTCTCCAACACCACACTTCAAAAGCATCAATTCTTCAGTGCTCAGCCTTCTTCACAGTCCAACTCTCACATCCATACATGACCACTGCAAAAACCATAGCCTTGACTAGATGCACCTTTGTTGGCAAAGTAATGTCTCTAATCTAGGCTGGTCATAACTTTTCTTCCAAGGAGTAAGTAAAATTCTCCAAGCCAGGCTTTAGCAATACGTGAACCGTGAACTTCCAGATGTTCAAGCTGGTTTTAGAAAAGGCAGAGGAACCAGAGATCAAATTGCCATTATCCACTGGATCATCGAAAAGGCAAGAGAGTTCCAGAAAAACATCTATTTTTGCTTTATTGACTATGCCAAAACGTTTGACTGTGTGGATCACAATAAACTGTGGAAAATTCTGAAAGAGATGGCCACACCAGACCTTCTGACCTGCCTCTTGAGAAACCTATATGCAGGTCAGGAAGCAACAGTTAGAACTGGACATGGAACAACAGACTGGTTCCAAATCAGGAACGGAGCATGTCAAGGCTATATATTGTCACCCTGCTTATTTAACTTCTATGTAGAGTATATCATGAGAAATGCTGGGCTGGAAGAAGCACAAGCTGGAATCAATCACCTCTGTTATGCAGAGGACACCACCCTTATGGCAGAAAGTGAAGAGGAACTAAAAAGCCTCTTGATGAAAGTGAAAGAGGAGAGTAAAAAAGTTGGCTTAAAGCTCAACATTCAGATAACTAAGATCATGGCATCTGGTCCCATGACTTCATGGGAAATAGTTGGGGAAACAGTGGAAATAGTGTCAGCTTTATTTTGGGGGGCTCCAGAATCACTG
This sequence comes from Madoqua kirkii, assembly GCA_006408675.1. Classification (NCBI taxonomy): domain Eukaryota; kingdom Metazoa; phylum Chordata; class Mammalia; order Artiodactyla; family Bovidae; genus Madoqua; species Madoqua kirkii. Next base: position 9,954 of record SJYC01138782.1, read on the forward strand.
CAGATGGTGACTGCAGCCATGAAATTAAAAGTCCTTGGAAGAAAGTTTTACCTGTAGCCACAAGGAAAGTTAGATGATTTAATCTTGGCAAAATTAGAATGTAAGTTTTAGCAAAACAAGTTCTGTTACATCGTAGTGGTCAATTTTCTGACTTCATGTGCAATAAAATTTCCTTGCTCTCATTTCAGGTAACTCCATGTGTTGGAGACCATGGATCAATATGACATGATTCAAGCCATTGGCGAAGGTGCCTTTGGGAAAGCGTACTTGGCCAAAAGGAAATCAGGCAGCGAGCCCTGTGTTATAAAAGAGATCAATTTTGAAAAGGTAAAGTTAAGAAGTTACAATTCCTGTTCATTTTCAGTGCTATATTCAGCTGGCTTTTAATCCAATTTGTCAAGGAAATGCATCTTTTTCTTTCTTTTTTCAACAAGTATGAGTGAGTTGACTTTTATTTGTTCCGGCTTCTAAATCCATCGTCCAAACAGCAACCAGTGATCTTGTTTTTATTTTAAATTTTTATTTTACTTTTTGGCTGCAACTGTCATCATGAGGGATCTTATTTTCCCCCGCCGGGAACTGAACCCATGCCTCCTGCAGTGTAAGCAGGGAGTCTTAACCACGGGACCAACAGGGAAGTTTGAAATGATTTTTTTTTTCCAAAAGCAAAGAAAAAACAAGGTTATCACCCTGTCTACTATGGTACTCCTTACAGTGCTAACATCTTTTTTTAATATCCTACGGCATGTCTATGGGAGGCCCCTCCTCCCTAGCTCTGACTCCTCTATTTTGCACAAGCGTGGCGCATTTCCTCTGTCACTTCTAATACAGGTCACCTCCACAAGGAGACCTTCCCCAAACATCCTGTCTAAGACAACTCCCTGACTTTAATCGCTCCTTATCACACCAGCCTGGTTTATTTTCTTAGTAGCATTTACAGTGATCTGGGACTATTCTGTTCATTTATTTCTTATCTGTCTCCTCTAGCATGCAGAACCATGCTGGCACATAATATTGCCAAGAATGTTGCTCAAAATTTCATTTATGAAATGCATTGAAGGAATGGAAGGAAACCACATATTATTATTAATATGGTATTTTTGGAGAATAATTAAATATATTTAAGAGGAATTATTTTGGCTAAATTCTCTAGAAACTTTTGCTAATTAAGAAAATAGTACATGTAGAATGGCCACTTGACATGAACAGTGGATTCACTGGAAAAGAGGGCGTCTGCCTTGATTCTTTCCCTGATGCTGGGAAGGATAGAGGGTAGAAGGAAAAGAGGGCATCAGAGGACGAGATGGCTGGATGGCATCACCGATGCAGTGGACATGAACTTGGGCAAACTTTGGAAGATGGAGGGGGTCAGGGAGGCCTAGTGTGCGGCAGTCCATGGGGTCACAAAGAGTCGGACATGACTGGGCGACTGAACAACAACATGTGTAGAATGATGCAATTTTTGTAAAAATATATGCGTTCTCTCTGTATATAGGTATGTATACTCCCACAGATATATTCCCATCGGTATAAGAAACATACTAAATAGTCTTATCTAGATGGAATATGGGGTTATGAGTAATTTTTGCCTTGTGCTTTTGTATCAGTTTACTCTGAAGATTAGTTTTGACAGCCCTCTCTGATTTGTTCGCAAATTTCATTTCAACCTCCTCTTCACATCCTCTTCTTTTTTCCTACATACAGATCCCTCCCACTCCAGCCTCTGTGCTTGCCCAAGGGGCTCTTTCTTCCAAGAAGGTTTTTGCCTGCCCAACAAGACTCGACTTGTTCAGGGCTGAGCTCTAGGAGAGTTTCCAGGACTTTCCCACTCTGATCTCTCTTTGTCAGCTCCATAGATTTTATTCTTAATGCTGTTATGATACTGAATGTTTTCTACTTTGCTGTGCTTTAGCTGTTTATTTTGTATCTTCTCCAAACTTTATGCTCTTTGCAGGCAGAATCCATGTCTTTCTCATCTTGATATTCCAAACAGCAGCTAAGAATGCTTCGCACCAGCAGCAGTTCAGTAAACCCTTATTGATTGATAATTCAGGGCCTGGATACTTGCAGGCCTCCTAGCTCTATTGTTAAGCTGGTACATACTTTGTTGTTGCTGTTCAGTTCTCAGTTGTGTCTGACTGTTTGCAACCTAATGAACTGCAGCATGCCAGGCTTCCCTGTCCTTCACTATATCCTGGAGTTTGCTCAGACTCATGTTCAGTAAGTCGATAATGCCATCCAACCATCTCATCCTCTGCTGCCCTCTTCTCTTTTTGCCTTCAATGGATCTTTTCCTTTTCCAATAACTTGGCTTTTCGAATCAGGTGGCCAAAGTATTGGAGCTTCAGGTTCAGCATCAGTCCTTCCAATGAATATTCAGGGTTTTTTTCTTTTAGGATTGACTAATTTTATTTCCTTGCAGTCCAAGGGACTCTCAAGAGTCTTCTCCAGCACTACAGTTCGAAAGCATCAATTCTTCAACCCTCAGCCTTCTTTATGGTCCAACTCTCACATCCGTACATGACTACTAGACAAACCATAGCTTTGACTATACATTCTTTTGTCAGCAAAATGATATCTCTGCTTTTTAGTATGCTGTCTAGATTTGTCATAGTTTTTCTTCCAGGGAGCAAGCGTCTTAGAAATTATCCGTTCAGTTCAGTTGCTCAGTCGTGTCCAACTCTTTGTGACCTCATGGACTGTGATGCCATCCAACCATCTCATCCTCTGTTGTCCCCTTCTCCTTCTGCCCTCAATCTTTCCCAGCATCAGGGTCTTCTCAAATGAGTCAGCTCTTCACATCAGGTGGCCAAGTATTGGAGTTTCAGTGTCAGCATCTGTCCTTCCAATGAATATTAAGGACTGATTTCCTTTAAGATTGACTGGATCTCCTCGCAGTGCAAGGGACTCTCAAGAATCTTCTCCAACACCACAGTTGAAAAGCATCAGTTCTTCGGTGTCAAAAGCACCAGTGTTAAAAATTATAAAACCATTTAAATTCTAAGTAAAGAAAAAGCCATTTGGGAGGTGAATCCTCTATAGAAATATATATTAATGCATTTTTAACATCTCTGTCATTCTTTAGTATATATAGTTAAACCAACTGACTTTATATATTCCTACTGAATTTTTTCACTCTTGAAGACCCTAGTCTCCATGCTGTAAATAAGTAGAATTTATGAGGGAGGCTGTTGTTATCATTGTTTTCCTGTATCTCTTTGTGTTATCAAATTTGCCTGGCAACATCTGTGTCACAGAATTAATATTTATTACTTCTTCCTTTCTACCCTATTGTAGTTTTTCATTCTTATCTAGAGAAACTTACACATCTTCTCAGCTCCCCAGCACCTCTCCATGAAACAAACTCTAGACTCCAGAACTTAAAATTGCCAATTTTTTTACAGGTACCAAAAAGCTATGTGTTTTCTCTTATCATCCTACCATTATCAAGCATATTCTTTTATATCTTGCCTTCAAATATATATCCTTTTTATTGTGAACATTAAAATATTCATTGAATAATTTTGAAAAAACTGTAGGGAAAAATAAGACTATTTAGAGGAAAATAAAAAATCACAGCTCCTCTCTTTATCACTGTTAACATTATGGTGAACTTCTCTCCAGGCTACTTTTAATGCATGAATGTACTTAAGTTATTAGACTATATTAGAATGATTGATGTTATGTTGGATATACTCTTTTACATCAGCTTTTACCCTTAGTATATTGTAAACATTTTCTCATTTCAATGTTTTCATGTAATAAAATGTTCTCATACAGTAACATCAAATGTTTACAGTAGTAGTGGACACCTAGCCTAGGTCATGTTATCCCAGGTGTTTTACTTATATTAATCTATTTAATCCTCACAACACCCTAAAAGGTGGATCTCATTATCCTCATTGTTCAGATGAAAGGGGTGGGGCTCAATGAGACTAAGTGATTTGCTTAGTGACCAACAGACCCTTCTAACTCTTCCCCTGCTCTTTCTGCTGTAACACTGTTCTTCCCTGGATTGTTGATGACTGCAGAGTGTGACATTAGGTTCAAAATATTGTACCATAATTTATCTCTTTTTCTATTTTCAGATAATTACATTACTTGATTTTTTGCTATGATTAAATAGCATTTAATATATAGAATTAGTTATTTTCTTAAGCAAACAGTGTATTCATGTTTATCTATGTGTACATTAAATAAAAAGGTCTAACAATTTACAGCAATTACTTTTAAGGAATCAGTAGAAAGGAGAGGGTAAAGTTTTAACTTTCATCTTATTCAGTTCTATCTGACTTAAAACATTTTTTCAAATCATAAGTACAT
>SJYC01138784.1:0-15043 GCA_006408675.1 Madoqua kirkii
CTGGGAGGAAAGGTAATAATAAAAGCAAATTAATTAGTTTTTTAAAAAAGAACAGAAAATATATTAAATATATATTACTTATATTAAATCTAAAATGAAGTCACAAGAGACAAATTTTATTTGAAAACAAAAAATATAGTAATCTTAACATAGAACTTTACTGGTCTGATTTATGCGATTTGTGACATTTAATTTTTTCAGATTTCATTTGTTCCTTCTCAGCTGTGATTGCTGCTAGAACATTGCATTTTTTAAACCAATTATTTTGCTGCTGAAAGATAAATATTAAAATAACTTTCCTTGAGATGACTAAATAATTGACACAGTACACCAATTCAACTGAGCTTATAACACAGCAGAACTTTACCAGAAATATTTTCTTGTTTCTGATTGTCATTGGCAAACCATTGACTAAATACAGGACCATCTTAATTCTAGAAAGGTCATTTCCTGCCATTGAGAGATCAGTTTCAGAAATGCCATTAAAAGTCAGTGAAATCCTGGGGAATTTTTGATGACAGTGAACAGAAAGCCTATTCATGAAAGCAATTATCTTTATAGACTACTTTGTCTTTAATATAATTTAGATGCCCATCCAAGAAAAAGAAGCTTCCAAGAAAGAAGTCGTTCTTCTGGCAAAGATGAAACATCCCAACATTGTAACCTTCTTCAATTCATTTCAAGGTTTGACTTCTTATATTCTTAAAGTATTTTAATGAAGTGTTGGCATGTAGATATCCATATAAGATAGGATCCTGAGAACTGTGTATAAATTAATTTCTGTGACTGGATTCATTGTCCCATTTACTTAAATTTATTTTTCATCATCTTGATTTTACTCTGCTGAATTTTTGTAGACAGTTTTCCTAAATTTCCTTAAGTTTCCCCACCTGTCTTTAATTTTTGCTCCCTCAAATAGTTAATAATGGTTGTCTTAGCTTTGCTGCAGTAAGAACTTCCAGTGGCCTATAAGAATACCATCTGTGTCTCACTCATGTTACATGTTGGCTGTGGTTGAAGGGGGTCTTTCTTATGTTTTAATTAAAAAATTAAGAACTTTTTTGTCCACACCCCTTAGCTTATGGGATCTTAGCTGTCCCCAACCAGGATCTTCCCGACCAGGGCCCACCTCAGTGAAAGCACCAAGTTCTAACCACTGGTCTCGCCAGGGAATTCCCTGATGGGGATTTTAAAGCTAGGGCCCCGGCTGAAGGGGCAGCTCAGATAGGAAGCAGGCTGTTCTGGACAAAAGGGCAGGACCCAGAGTCCACCACGTCCTCACTCTCAGAGCCCCGCTAGCACGCGGCACGCTTCCTACCTCCCCCACGTGCTCGCGTTCTGGGTGCAACGCAGACACTCAGCCAGCCCTGAGAACGGGCTGATGCTGGCAGAGCGTGCGCTGACTCAGAGTCCGTGTGTGTCCGGGGCCAGTGAATGGGGCAGTGCAGTCCTCTTTCAGAGAGGCAGCCAAGCCGCTGGCCAGCATAGAGGGGAGACTTGAAGGAAGCAAGCCTTTGTCTCTGTGCACCTGAGTACATTTCACCTGCCTTCATCCGTTGCTCCACCCCAGAGGTTAAAAAACAAACAAAGAAAAAGCAATGGTCAGAGACCATTCATTCACTTAACAAAAATTTACTGAGTGCTTACTGTATGCATTTTTCTAGGTACCAGCAATACATCCGCGAACAAAGAAAACAAACAAAAATCCCTGTCCTTTGTGACTCTTACATTGTAATGGGAAGAGACAGACCGTAAACACAGGCAGCATGTCAGGTGTTTCAAGGCTGTGTCGGGGCTGTATATGCCCACAGTTCACCCAGCACCCAGCACAGGGTGGGGTAAGGGGGTGGGGCAGTGTGTACTGGAGTTCAGAGGTTGGAAGTGGTTCACAGAGCAGGAATGTTACCTAGAGATCTTCAAGCATCATCAGGGGTATATTAATAAAAATCAGAACTTTTTTTTTTTTGCTTCACTGTGGCATGTAGGGCCTTAGTTCCCCGACCAGGAATCGAACCCACATCCTTACAGTGAAAACGCAGTGTCTTAATCACTGAACCTCCAGGAAAGCCCCAGTCAACAAAATTTAAAAGCTATTTTTTGAGCTTCTGCACTCTGGGGGTCACTGTGTTTCTTACAAATTAAACCACTGCATACAAAATAGCTCTCTGTGTTTCTTACAAATAAAAACTGGGTACAGCCTCTAAAAGACCGCTCAGGACGTGTCTGAGGTCTCTGGGAGTCGACGGTATACATGAGCAGGGAGCTGAGTTGTATTGAGTAACTTTTAAGGGACAGCCACTGAGTTAGGTGCCCTCTGTTCCTGTTCATTGGTTCCTGCAGTGGCACCAGACGACAGCCTTCCTTTCCCTCACTCTGTGGGTTATTTTTGTGTCTCTCTCCGTCTGGTAAGTCTCCACTCATTGTCAGGCCTTCTCTGAGAGCACAATCCAAGCTACAGTCCCCTGTGTGGGATCTCACCAGCACTTTGGTACCGTGAATGTGTCCATTCATGTACAACATTAGGAATTGGTCTAATATTTGTCTTCCTTTGAAACAGTAAACAGAATGGATTCTTTTGCTCACCACTTGCTCCTCAGCATCCGGCACATAGTAGGTGCTCAGGCACATTAGTGGAATACTTGGGCTGCCTGGACCATTTAGGAGAGTGGAGTCTATCCTTATGCCATGCGAACTGGAAATTTGAGGCTGGTTTACGCTGGATACCCTTATCAAATGAGAGGTCATTTTTTACAGCATCAATAATCTTTGCTGACTTTGTTTATGTTGTAAACCTAAACTCTCTTTGACCCCCTCTTCCTTTTTGTAACTAGAGCACCGCTGTGTTTAGGAAAACCAGAGCTATTGTGATGCCTTTGTGTTTTGCCTGGCAGATTGTTGGAACTTGAAACACTGAGCTTGTCTGAAAGCCTCAGAGGTCTTTGTAACACCTGGCTGTAGAGAGTATGGGGAAAGCCTTTGTTTATCCTCCAACAGCTCATCTCTAAACAAAACAGCCACGGCTCTATTGCATTACATGTTTGTCAATGGCAAGTAGAAGTTTTTATAAGTTTGAAGCAGCATGAGGAAAATAAGGAGAATGCAGTAAGATTTTCTTAAGGCTAAATTTAAAAAAATACTTATATATGTATTTATTTGGCTGTGCTAGGTCTTAGTTGCGGCATGTGAACTTTTAGTTGAAGTGCGTGGGTTCTAGTTCCCTGACCAGGAGTTGAACCTGGGCCCCCTTCATTGGGAGCACAGAGTCGTAAGCCTCTGGACCACCAGAGAAGTCCCCATCAGGCTCAGTTAATTCCACTTAAATTCCTTCAGTAAATATTTATCAAGTACCTCTAATAGGCTGAAACACAGCCTGGGTCTTGGGGATAAATCAATGAGCAAAATGGGTCCATATCCCCACATTGCTCTTTTCTGTTGCTGTATAACCAGCGAACAGGAATTTAGTGGCTTAAACAGGCGCTGCCCAATTTCTCTAGCTCTTCCAGAAGCCTGGGCCTAGTTTAACTGGATTCTCTGCACAGGGTCTCACATAGTTAAAATCAAGATGGTAACTCTGTCTGTAACCTCCCTCACCCGAGGCCCAGAGTTCTTTCCAGGCTTTTGTAGGTTGTTGGGAGATTTCATTTACTGCGCTTGTAGGACTGAGATGTCGGCTTTCTTGCAGACTATTAACTGGGGGTTGTCGTCTTCTGCTAGAGACCAGCCTCCCTCCCTGTCACGTGGCCCCTGCAACAGGACCCCTCCAGCATGGTGCCACTGTTTCTGACTTCTGGCTCCAGATTCAAGTGGCTCTTGTGATTAGGTCAAGCCTAGGTGTATAATCTCCTTTTTCTATTAACTCAAAGCCAGCTACTTAGTAACTTTAATTATGTCAGCAAGTCCCCTTTGCTATGCAGTGTGACATAATGATGGAGTAATATCCCGTATTTACAGGTTCCATTCTCACTCAGGGGGAGAGAGTTCACAGGGTGTGTGCATTAGGGTCACCTGAGAGTTCTACCTGCTCTTCAGCTGTGGTGTTCACATTCCAGGGGTAAAATGAGGGGCGCTGTGTGTTAAGTTGCTTCAGTCGTGACTGACTCTTTGCGACCTTATGGTCTGTAGCCTGCCAGGCTCCTCTGTCTGTGGGATTCTCCAGGCAAGAGTACTGGAGTGGGTTGCCATTTCCTCCTCCAGGGGATCTTCCCCACCCAGGGACTGAATCTGTGTCTCTTATGTCTCCTGCATTGGCAGGCAGATTCTTTACCACTAGCACTAGACAGGCAATACATGTAAATACAACTGTAAGTACATTATGTAGTTTGTTTTTTAAAATTATTTTTTAAAGAATATATTTTACTGATATGGCCTCATGGGGTCTTAGTTGTAGCCTATAGGATCTTTGATCTTCATTGCAGCATGTGAGCTTTTAGATGCAGCATTTGGGCTAGTTTCCTGACCAGGGATTGAACTCTGGCCCCTTGCATTGGAAGGTCAGAGTCTTTACCACTGGACCATCTGGGAAGTCCCTGATAACCCCTTTAAAGTTGATTTAAGCTACTTGAAAGAAAGAGGTAGCAAATGATAGAATGTGGCAAGAGGAGTCTGACATTTAGTGGATATTCAAGTAACTACAGAGCAAAATTCTAGAAAGATTAACAGTTAGTGGCAAGCCTGATTTTGTGCAATTCCTTTTTTTTTTTTTTTTTTGATGGCTTAGTATGGTTTATTAAACTGTACCTTAGTACAGACACTGGGGCTTGCCCATGGTGCTCTTAATGTACAAGGCCCTGATGTTCTGCCAGTTTTTCTTGAGCAATGATACCAGGAAGTTGACGGCTAAGTGGATGTTGTACACAAGCTCATCATCTGTCATCTTCACATGGCCAACAGCCACTGCCAGACACAGCACCTTCTTCATCTGGAACTTGATCGTGGACTTCATCAGCTTTGGCCACCATCTTCTCATTGTGGGTCAGCAAGGAAGGGAACTTGCCAGCCTTGCTCAGGCCTGGGCCCAGGATTCGGAGGATCTGCTTGATCAGAGACTCTGAAGCCAAAACGGCATCATATTTTTTGGCCAGCTTCTTGACCAGTTTCTTATTCTTGGTGAGTTTTTTCAGTGCCTCGATGTCCATGTGGGGGATATCCACAGCCTTGGCCTCATCACAATGCTGCTGGTCCCCCAAGACACACACGGAGAACTTGGGGCGGGGAGTGGACTTAAGCCTGACGGTGCCCGAGAAACGTTTGTCCTTCTGAGGGTCATAGTTCTTCAGGCTGATCTGAAGCTCCACCGTCTGCGCTTGCGCTGGTTCCCCTGCAGGACTTCCCGCACTGCCTCGTAGAGGGTGTTGCGGGAGACTTTGCTGCTCACAGTTCTATGCGGCGATAACTGGAAAAGAGCTGCACAATTCCTTTATTAAGCTCCTTCCATGTGCCAGGTACAGGGAACGCAAAAGAGCCAAGTGTGGAGTCTCTCATCAGGGAACAAACTAGTGGGAGAAACAAGTTAATAGAAGTCCTTAACCTAATAACGGAGAAGACAATGGCACCCTACTCCGGTACTCTTGCCTGGAGAATCCCATGGACGGAGGAGCCTGGTGGGCTGCAGTCCATGGGGTCGCTAAGAGTCAAACATGACTGAGTGACTTCACTTTCACTTTTCACTTTCATGCATTGAAGAAGGAAATGGCAACCCACTCCAGTGTCCTTGCCTGGAGAATCCCAGGGACGGGGGAGCCTGGTGGGCTGCCGTCTATGGGATCACACAGAGTTGAACGCGACTGAAGTGACTTAGCAATAGCAATAGCAATAACCTAATAAGAACACATCTGATAGTTGTTTGGTAAAGAAAAACCTGATGAAGCAGAAAAACCATACAAACTTATTTTAATCTGTAAATGCATGATCATTTGCCAGACTTTTGATGTAAGATCAAAGTCTTGTCTTTGATTATGAATCCTCTAGAGTTCTGAGTATACTTTCTTTTATAGGTGTCCATCATCTGCAATTTATAATTTCCAGTTTCTGTTCATTACGTGAAGTAAGAATTCACAGATAATCTCTTTGTGCACATTCCTTTGAAAGCTTCCCAGTTATTTTCCATTTATCCCACCCAGCATTTAGCTTAATGACTTTTTTTTTTAAAGCAACTCACTTTTACTGGGTCCTTCACGGCATTCAGTGTAACTCTTATAGAAACAATCACATCTTTTTCCATTCATCTCTCATTACTTTATATAAAAATTACAATAACAAGTATCAATTCAGTTCAGTTCAGTTGCTCAGTCATGTCTAACTATTTGCCACCCCATGGACTACAACACGCCAGGCCTCCCTGTCCATCACCAATTCCTGGAGTTTACTCAAACTCATGTCCATTGAGTCGATGATGCCATTCAACCATCTCATCCTCTGTTGTCCCCTTCTCCTGCCTTCAATCTTTCCCAGCATCAGGGTCTTTTCAAACAGATTTGGGAATGCATGCAATGATCTTGGTAAGAATCAGTGAGAACAGAGGGAGCATAGTTGAGTCCAGTCACCACCAGGGTAACCTTGAGCAGCAACAGTCATGGAGGGTGCCCAGCAATTTAGTGTGTTGGTCAGGCAGAGGTCAGTTAAAAGAAATGTGACTGGGACTTCCCTGATGGTCCAGGTTAAGAATCCGCATTTTGATGCAGAGGATGCAGGTTCGATTCTTGGTTGGGGAACTAAGATCCCACGAGCTGTGGAGCAACTAAGCCCACACACCACAAACAACTACTAGGGTTGAGTGCTTTGGAGCCATGTGCCCCAACTAGAGCGTCCATGGGCCACAACAAAATTCTGAGTGCTGCATCTAAGACCTGACTCAGCCAAATACATAAGCAAAATATTAAAAGAAGAGTGTCAACAGTACTCAACAGTATAAATAAAAGTTTCTACTTCAGTTTAAGGGTCTGATCATTCTTTTAGTGGTGTTGAAAAAGATTCGCAGCTGTTGTGTTACAGCCCATTTCCAGTCTCACATTTATTAAAAATAATTGCTCACATTTATTGAACTCTCATTATGTGCAGATATTGTTGTAAATATGTGACATGGATTAACTCATTTAAAAGATGACGTGAACAAAGATAAGGCGATCCCAAGAGGAGTGTCTACATTATTATCTCCATCTGACAGATGAGATAATGAAGCTCAGAAAAATTAAAATAACTTGTCCAGAGTCACAGAGCTAAGAAATTTAAGTGGTGAAGTGGGATTAGAGCCCAGTCCATCTTGATTCTACAGCCAGTTTTCAGCTATTATTTTCTGCATTTTTCTGTTGCATGCTCCACCTTCTAGCACTTGAAAGGCAAGTAATTAGTAAATATTTGAAACCTATCCAGAATCAAATGATGCCTTTTTTTTTACAGAGAACAACAGGCTGTTTATTGTGATGGAGTATTGTGATGGCGGGGATCTCATGAAAAGGATCAGAAGACAACGGGGAGTGTTATTTAGTGAAGATCAGGTAGAAACTCTTCCAGTTTCCCTGTTCATTTATATTAGGGATTAAATTTATAATTTCATAAGTAATAGACTGTGTTTATATGAAGCATGATTGGTGGAAGAGAAATTCAAACTATAAAAATAATGGCTTGTTTTTTTTTTACAATGTCAAATATTCATTTATTTTTTCTTCTTTTAAATTAGGAAAAGTATGATAAAACATTTATAGGCGACTTGGAAAATACAGGGCAAAGTTACATATAGTCCTTCTATATATTATTAACACAATTATTTATTTAAATAGATACATTAAGATTTTTATTGGGAGTTTCAATATCAAACTCTCAAAAATTTATAGAATAAATATACATAAAAGTGGAAGGATATGGTAGACCTCAAAAGCATCATGAATGAATTCAACATAATTAAGATTTATACAATTTTCACACAATGGTAGGATACAAATTCTATTCAAGTTACCATAGACCATAAACTAGGAGACCACGGGAATAGATCCAGGGACAGAAAACAAGGTGAAGAAATTTCATGGTCTAAAGGCATTGAAATCATATAGAGTCTGTTATCACTGTGGAATCCTGTTAGAAATCAATATCAAAAGATATTTGAAAATAACCCACATATTTTATAGTACAGTCTGGCATTTACCAAGAGAGATCTTCAGCTTAGCCATCGAAGGCCTCAGTAAAGTTAGAAGACTGAAAAACCAGAGGGTGACTGCAGAGAAGAAAATTTTAAATGAGAAATTAACCTAGCCTAGTGACACTGTACAGGAGACAGGGATCAAGAGCATCCCCATGGAAAAGAAATGCAAAAAAGCAAAATGGCTGTCTGAGGAGGCCTTACAAATAGCTGTGAAAAGAAGAGAGGTGAAAAGCAAAGGAGAAAAGGAAAGATATACCCATTTGAATGCAGAGTTCCAAAGAATGGCAAGAAGAGATGAGAAAGCCTTCCTCAGCGATCAATGTAAAGAAATAGAGGAAAACAACAGATGGGAAAGACTAGAGATCTCTTCAAGAAAATTAGAGATACCAAGGGAACATTTCATGCAAAGATGGGCTCAATAAAGGATGGAAATGGTATGGACCTAACAGAAGCAGAAGATATTAAGATGAGGTGGCAAGAGTACACAGAAGAACTGTACAAAAAAGATCTTCATGACCAAGATAATCATGATGGTGTGATCACTCACCTAGAGCCAGACATCCTGGAATGTGACGTCAAGTGGGCCTTAGAAAGCATCACTAGGAACAAAGCTAGTGGAGGTGATGGAATTCCAGTGGAGCTGTTTCAGATCCTGAAAGATGATGCTGTGAAACTGCTGCACTCAATATGCCAACAAATTTGGAAAACTCAGCAGTGTCTACAGGACTGGATAAGGTCAGTTTTCATTCTATTCCCAAAGAAAGGCAATGTCAAAGAATGCTCCAAGTACCGCACAATTGCACTCATCTCACATGCTAGTAAAGTAATGCTCAAAATTCTCCAAGCCAGGATTCAGCAATATGTGAACCATGAACTTCCAAATGTTCAGGTTGGTTTTAGAAAAGGCAGAGGAACCAGAGATCAACTTGCCAACATCGCTGGATCAGCAAAAGAGCAAGAGAGTTCCAGAAAAACATCTACTTATGCTTTATCGACTATGCCAAAGCCTTTGACTGTGTGGATCACAATAACCTGGAAAATTCTGAAAGAGATGGGAATACCAGACCACCTGACCTGCCTCTTGAGAAACCTGTGTGCAGGTCAGGAAGCAACAGTTCGAACTGGACATGGAACAACAGACTGGTTCCAAATAGGAAAAGGGGTACGTCAAGGCTGTATATTGTCACCCTGCTTATTTAACTTCTATGCAGAGTACATCATGAGAAACGCTAGGCTGGAGGAAGCACAAACTGGAATCAAGATTTCCAGGAGAAATATCAGTAACTTCACATATGCAGATAACACCACCCTTATGGCAGAAAGTGAAGAGGAACTAAAAAGCCTCTTGATGAAAATAAAAGAGTGAAAAAGTCGGCTCAAAGCTCAACATTCAGAAAACGAAGATCATGGCATCAGGTCCCTTCTGGTCCCACTTCAAGGCAAATAGATGGGGAAAGAGTGGAAACAATGTCAGACTTTATTTTTCTGGGCTCCAAAATCACTGCAGATGGTGACTGCAGCCATGAAGTTAAAAGATGCTTACTCCTTGGAAGGGTTATGTCCAACTTAGATAGCATATTCAAAAGCAGATACATTACTTTGCCAATAAAGGTCCGTCTAGTCAAGGCTATGGTTTTTCCAGTGGTTATGTATGAATGTGAGAGCTGGACTGTGAAGAAGGCTGAGCACCAAAGAATTGATGCTTTTGAACTGAGGTTTTGGAGAAGACTCTTGAGAGTCCCTTGGACTGCAAGGAGATCAAACCAGTCCATCCTAAAGATCAGTCCTGGGTATTCGCTGGAAGGACTACTGCTGAAGCTGAAACTCCAATACTTTGGCCACCTCATGAGAAGAGTTGACTCATTGGAAAAGACTCTGATGCTGGGAGGGATTGGGGGCAGGAGGAGAAGGGGATGACAGAGGATGAGATGGCTGGATGGCATCACTGACTTGATGGACACGAGTCTGAGTGAACTCCGGGAGTTGGTGATGGACAGGGAGGCCTGGCGTGCTGAGATTCATGGGGTCGCAAAGAGTCGGGCACGACTGAGCGACTGAACTGAACTGAGAACGTGTTTGCATTTGAACTTAAATTGAATCTCTGTTTGAGAGTGAACTTTGCTCTCTTGAGAAAGGACAGCATCTTATTTTTGGACAATCTCATGTACGATGCCCCTGAGATGGATCTTAATGGCTGAAAAAAAAGTGAATGAGAATGTTCCTTAGCCACTTCACATGTGATGTATTTATAGCTTCACTCGTCTTCCTTTTACCAGTGAGTACGCTGTTCTAAAATAGATTTCCCACTTTGCTGGGGAGGATAGAAGCTCTTTTTAACAATGGCTATTTAGTTTCTTTGGTTATTAAGAGAGAGCAGAGAAAAGGTGAAGAGTAATGGCCTCAATTCTGATTTTCTCTGAGCACAAACACATTTTTCTTCTGTACATTGAGCATCCTTTGATCCCCTCTTGGAACTTTTATTCATGAAGGAAACAGGTGTTTGTAGCGGGGAAGAACTGGACTCCCGGCCTGTGTGATTGAAGGGAAAGGCCTCGGCCACAAGGACACAAGAATGGCCCGCCAGCTTTCTTCAAGCACTTTGTTTCTCTGTTCTCTTTTAGGACACAACTGAGCATCTTCACTTTCACTTTTCACTTTCATGCATTGGAGAAGGAAATGGAAACCCACTCCAGTGTTCTTGCCTGGAGAATCCCAGGGATGAGGGAGCCTGGTGGGGTGCTGTCTATGGGGTCCCACAGAGCCGGACACGACTGAAGCGACTTAGCAGCAGCAGCAGCATTTAAGAGCTCAGATAATTTCCTCTTTGATTTAAAGTTCAATGTTGTGAATGCATGAATGATTAAAGAATAAATATTTCTCCTGCTGCTAAGTCGCTTCAGTTGTGTCCAACTCTGTGCGACCCCATAGACGACAGCTCACCAGGCTCCCTTGTTCCTGGGATTCTCCAGGTAAGAACACTGGAGTAGGTTGCCATTTCCTTCTCCAATGGGTGAAAGTGAAAAGTGAAAGTGAAGTCACTCAGTTGTGTCTGACTCTTTGCAACCCCATGGACTACAGCCCACCAGGCTCCTCCGTCCATGGGATTTTCCAGGCAAGAGTACTGGAGTGGGGTGCCATTCCCTACTCTGCAATATCCCTAACCTCTGTAAATTTAATCAAGCATTCTCCCTATGCTCATTGACATTATACATTAAATTGTGTAGTTGTAGAAACCCTCCTTTCTTCTTATCTGGGTATTACTTTGCCACATTTAATAAAAATGCTTTTCTCTACATAAGTTTTAATTACATTTCCCATGGTTGAGAAAGAACTAAAATTACAACTGATGGATTTTCCTCGTGGTCCAGTGGTTAAGACTCTGCACTTCCAGTGCAGGAGACAAGGTCCCTGGTCAGCGAACTAAGGGCTTCCCTTGTGGCTCAGACAGTAAAGAATCTGCCTGAAATGTGGGAGACCAGGATTCAATCCCTGGGTTTAGGAAGATCCCCTGGAGAAAGAAATGGCTACCCACTCCAGTATTTTTGCATGAAGAATCCCCTGGGACAAAAGATCCTGGCATGGGATCCAGTCCATGGGATCACGAAGAGTTGAAACAGCTAAAGCGACTTAACACACATGCCTTGGGCACTCAGATTCCACATGCTGCACAACGCAGCCAAAAAAAAAAAGAAAAAAAAAATTGCAAGTGAATCTTAGTATCTGGAATATAGTTTTTTCCCTCAGTTGTTTTCCTCTCTCTGTTTTGGTGGACAAGGAACCATTGAAAGTTTGGAATTGTTTAAATAAATCTCTGTAGGCGTCTGAGTGCAAGCATGTTCGCCTAGTTGTGTTTTCCTACTCCAAGGGACCTTCCAGACCCAGGGATCGAACCTGCGTCTCCTGAATGGGCAGGCAAATTCTTTACCACTGTGCCACCTGGGAAGCTGTCTACAGTGGCTCAGTGGTGAAGAATCTACCTTCTGGGTTCGATCCCTGGGTCAGGAAGATCCCCTGGAGAAGGACATGGTGACTCACTCTAGTATTCTTTCCTTGAGAAGCCCATGGATAGAGGAGCCTGCAGGGCTACAGTCCATGGGGTGGCAAAGGTTAGACATGACTGAAGTGACTTAGCAGCGGCAGAACAGTTTAATAAAAAGACTCATGGTCAGCTAAGGTAAAATAAAATGATAACTAAGAAATAGACCATAACTAAGAAATAAAATTCAGCCCCCTGCATTTTGGGAGCGCAGTCTTAGGCACTGGACCGCCAAGGAAGTGCCTTGTTTCTCTTTTTCTGTGTGCAGTATTCCTTTTTATACCAACATGTTTGGATTGCCTTTTCACACTTCTGTTTTTCCAGCTATAAGGAGAACACAAGACGGGATGATGGTATATCTATTCACTTCATTTGTGTAACCACACACACAAATGTATTATTTCTCTCTTCGTGCATGCTGTCATTGAAGGTAGTTCAGTGATCAGCAGACTGCTCACTGGTTTTCTTTTATGTTCCCTCTACAGATTCTGAGTTGGTTTGTACAGATTTCTCTAGGACTGAAACATATTCACGACAGGAAGGTTTTACACAGGGACATAAAAACACAGGTAATGGCTCAGAGACAAAATCAAGAAGAAGGGATCTTTTATTTTCTTGAAATATCTCCAACAACATAGCCTTTTCTCCACTTTATAGAACATTTTTCTTAGCAAGAACGGAATGGTTGCAAAGCTTGGGGACTTTGGTATTGCAAGGGTCTTGAACAAGTAAGTACTTTTAAAAATCATTTTCCTTCTGTTCATAACAGCCAAAATATGTATTTTTAGGTATCAAGAATTAAGAAGGTATTAAAAGCTTTGTTTCTCAATAATTTTAGATAATTGTTTATATAACTTTGTTAAAGTATTCAGAATGGTACATTGAGATTAAAATTTGCAAGACATATCTTGGCAAAGTAGAAATACTGGCAATGCTGTATAGTGTGATATAAGCTGATCAAATGAGATGTGACTGAAATGTATGTAAAGTTAGTGAGCATTTTGTGAAACAAGAAAATTAACACGTGCTTAGGAGAGTATATTGATGCAACTGTTTCAAAAGACAGTTTGTTGATAATAAATGCCAAGAGATTTAAATGTTCTATTTCTGAGAATTTGTTATAAGGAAATAATTTGAAATTTGGAATAGTTTAAATGCCTAAAAATTGGGAAATAGTTAAATTTTATAAAACTTGGCACAGTCATGTACCTGAATAACGTTTAGCCATTGACATTTATGATTTTGAAGACTTTTTGATAATGTGAGAACAAACTTTGTTGTATTAAACTTAAAATTTTAAAAACAAGAATTATGAATTTCAAATATACTATAATCACAGCTATGTGGAAATATGCATGGAAAAAAAGACAAGAAGGAAATACATCAGAATTTTAGCACTAGTTGTTTGAGGGTTGTAAGATTCTTGGTAATTTTTTTCTTCTTTATTCACTTTTCTGTTTTCCAAATTGTAAATCATAAGACTGCATTACTTTCGTCATTGGAATGAGGGAAAATTTTACATGTGAGAGTTTGCAAAATAACAATGGTACCTTTTCGTGCACTCTTTAAGCCATAAGTTTTTTTTATTGTGTAGAGTTTGGGGAAATGAATTATAAGCTTAAAATCAATTAATTTTATTACTACATTATTAATATACTATATTTTAATAATAATAATGCTTTATTTTAATATATGAATACATCAAATTTTGTGTTACTTTTTATACATTTTTCTTACATGTATGTATATGTCTTAAGCCTTTCCTTACTTCAGTAATACACTATGTTATTTTATTGTTTAATATAACTTTGCTAGTACCATGGAACTTGCTAGAACTTGCGTTGGAACACCATACTACCTGTCCCCAGAGATCTGTCAGAATAAACCCTACAACAATAAAACGTGAGTTGCTGGCTTTTGGTTTGAAAGTCTCAGTAAAATCTTATGGATTCTTTCTTACGCTGCTGCTGCTAAGTCGCTTCAGTCGTGTCCGACTCTGTGTGACCCCATAGATGGCAGCCCACCAGCCTCCCCCATCCCTGGGATTCTCCAGGCAAGGACACTGGGGTGAGTTGCCATTTCCTTCTCCAATGCATGAAAGTGAAAAGTGAAAGGGAAGTCGCTCAATCATGTCCAACTCTTAGCGACCTCATGGACTGTGGCCCACCAGGCTCCTCTGTCTATGGGATTTTCCAGGCAAGAGTGCTGGAGTGGGGTGCCATTGCCTTCTCCGGGATTCTTTCTTATGGTGCTTTGTAATTTCCTTTTCTTCACCTGTGAAATGAGAATCACTGTGACTGCCTCTGACCACTTCAGTGTTTCCTAAAGCTTTCAAATTAATTTAGAAAAGAGATATGTCTCTTCTGATGATAGAAGTGATAGAATAACCTTGAGAATCGAGGTCACTGTGATGTGCATCTTTGTACTTGATTCTGAGGCTTTCTAAGCACCATTGAGCCTGTAGATGGGTCAGGTGGAAGGTCTGGTGACAGAGCGCAGGTTTAGGAGCCAGAAATCCTAACCTTGACTTGGTCAGCGACTTGTCCAAGTCAGTCAGTCTCTGTGGGTCTCAGTTCCCCTGTCTTCAACAAAGGTGTTGGCTAGGTGATTGTTAAGGCATCTTCCAGCTTTAAAAACCAACAAGTTTTGATGTTTGTGGTACTAGAACCTACTGTTTAGGAGTGATATTAATATAGTTTGTGAAAGTGTTTGTCACCCAGCCATGTTCGACTCTTTGTGACCCCATGGGCTGTAGACTGCTAGGCTCCTCTGTCCATGAAATTCTCCAGGCAAGAATGCTGGAGTGGGCTGCCATTCTCTTCTCCAGGGGATCTTCCTGACCCAGGGATTGAACCCACATCTCTTGCATTCGC
>SJYC01138786.1:0-18346 GCA_006408675.1 Madoqua kirkii
AGGATTTTTAGCCATAACCAAATATCTCAGCGTCAAGCATGAGGAGGAACCAGTGAGAGAGAACTATTACCCACTGTGATGGAGAAATTATTATAAACTTAGGAAAGTTATAAAGGGAAAGTGAATGGACAATTCTGCTATGTTAATTTTGACTTGACATCATTATGTTTTGGTCTGGATTGAGAATGTTTAGAAAGTAGATAAGTAGAGCATAGAGAAAGTGTGTTGTCTACATTTCTAATGTAGGACAGATGGGAAAACAGGAACACGTGGGTGAAGGTGATAAATACCAACATGTTAGAAGACCCACTCATCCATTTCAAACAACAATGGGACCTGAACGCTGCGGCCTGATAACCCAAGCTCTGATGACTACATTTAATTACTTGTAATTAATTTAGTTAATAATTGAACTACTAAACATGCCATTATGTTATGCATATTGTTTCTGTAAATGTTAATATTCACTCATAAATTCTTAAATAGTAGATGATTAAATAATTAAATATTACTAGAACTATGTATGGAGAAGGAAATGGCAAACCACTCCAGTATTCTTGTTTGGAGAATCCCATGGATAGAGGGGCCTGGTGGGCTACAGTCCATGGGGTCACAAGAGTCGGACACGACTGAGCGACTAAAGAGAGAGAGAGAGAGGAGCCATGTAAAGGCGAGAATGATTTCCTCCATCCAAAGACAATGCGTAGTCATTTTCCATCAGCCCTTCTCTTTGTGAGCATGAATGTTTCTGGTTAGAGTGAACTTATGTTTCAAGTGAACATAAATGTTTCCGGTTAAAGTGTGTTATGAAATGTTCCATATGCTTATACTCTCACAAGTATAAAAAAATTTTTTTAATGAAGTTGTTTTCTTTTGGTTAAATAGATTCTAAAATACAGAAAGTGAGATTCCAGGGAAAGTGCCCACCAAGATCAAGGATAACAGTGCCAAATAAGAGGAAGGACGTATTATACAGAAATGAATGGAGACCACCAGCTGGAGCCCAGACGCCCGTATCTGTAAGTCACGCTAAACCATTCCTGCTGCTTTAGCAGATGGTCTGTGCTACAGAACCACTTGCAGATGCTCAAGAGGTATGAGGTCATGATGTGGGGGTTCACTAGTTTTGCACTTATAATAAAATTCTGTAATTAGCATTAAAGTGGTACTTCATGGTTCCATATGCTTATACTCTCACAAGTATAAAAAAATTTTTTTAATGAAGTTGTTTTCTTTTGGTTAAATAGATTCTAAAATACAGAAAGTGAGATTCCAGGGAAAGTGCCCACCAAGATCAAGGATAACAGTGCCAAATAAGAGGAAGGACGTATTATACAGAAATGAATGGAGACCACCAGCTGGAGCCCAGACGCCCGTATCTGTAAGTCACGCTAAACCATTCCTGCTGCTTTAGCAGATGGTCTGTTCTACAGAACCACTTGCAGATGCTCAAGAGGTATGAGGTCATGATGTGGGGGTTCACTAGTTTTGCACTTATAATAAAATTCTGTAATTAGCATTAAAGTGGTACTTCATGGAACAACTTCTAGTTGTTATATATATTTTAAACAATGCTGTATTTTCTTATAGGTATTGTATGTATTAGTTTTTTTAGTAATTCAATTCCTTTTAATGTCTTTAAATAAATAAAGTGTTTCTGTATAGGACAAGTGAGTAGAATAGCGGCAGAAAACTTTCTGCATTCATACTCCTAATTCTGGTGGTATATGTAATTGAGGAATTTTTATTATAAAATCATTGATTTTTTTTCCTGAGATGCCTTATGCCAGTTATTTGAATCCATTTCATCAGAATGTTGAATCTTTTAGTTTTTGCTAGTGAAATGCTTCTGGCATATAAAATATCTGTTGTATTTTAGCCGAAGAATGATATTCTTAAAGAAGGCTCATGGTATAATTACAAGACCATTTGAAGTACATTTCCTAAGTGTTTACTTGCTATCTAGACATTTGATGGCACCCCACTCCAGCACTCTTGCCTGGAAAACCCCATGGACGGAGGAGCCTGGTGGGCTGCAGTCCATGGGGTCACTAAGAGTCAGACACGACTGAGCGACTTCACTTTCACTTTTCACTTTCATGCACTGGAGAAGGAAATGGCAACCCACTCCAGTGTTCTTGCCTGGAGAATCCCAGGGATGGGGGAGCCTGGTGGGCTGCCGTCTATAAGGCTGCACAAAGTTGGGACACTGAAGCAACTTAGGAGCAGCAGCAGCGGACGTTTTAGCAAATATGTTGGTGTACAGATAGATTTTTGAAACTATTAAATTATTGCCCTTTATTTGATGGAATGTAGCTTAATTTATTAAAGAATTTTGAAAGTATGTTGTAATTTAGAATACTCTGTAGCAAACCTGCAGGAGGCAAAAAAAAACATCTAAAAGAGTTGTAGGTGGATGATATTAGGAGAACATATTGCTGGTTCTTCAATCCTCTGAAAGCTTCTGCTAATGCAGTGAAAGGGGAGGTCTCCGCAGGAACCATCTTGGATGTTGTTACTACCGTTTGGGATTTTAGAGAACATCCTCAAGAAGCTGTTTTTTCCTTTCAATACTTTTCTGTATTTCTAGCCATTTTTCAACTAACTAGTAGTACCTTCTTTGGGGTTGTACATAGGTAAACATCGTAAAACTAAGAAAACAACTTGATACTTTAAAATTAAAATAAATGTTTAATTTGTATTTAGACTGATAAGCCAGGTTTTACACATTTACTTTAATATTTGAGTAGGATTATGTGAATGTGCCATTTTTGTAAGTTAAAGATGGTCAAATATCTATAATTTCATATTTAATCTAACATATATATTGTGTGTGTGCTCAGTTGTGTCCAAATCTTTGCAGCTCCACGGACTGTAGCCCGCCAGGCTCCTCCATCCATGGGATTCTCTAGGCAGGAATACTGGAGTGAGTTGCCATTTCGTCCTCCAGAGACTCTTCCTGTGTATATGAACAACAACAAATAAGTCTATGAAAAATAGGAAATAATAACACAGTTTAGTGTCATATCTTGGGTTGTATAGATACTCACTAGGTATTTTTGATACACTAGCCATGAAGTATACGTGACTCATATTCACACCTGAGCAAAATTATTAATTATGGTGCTGCAAGACTTTGGCTTCTAAAACATTTTTCAGTTCTAGGATTTGGGGATTGTAAGATTACTGAAAAACGAGTCTAGAGCAAGAACAACAAGATAATTTCTATGCCTTGTCTTAGCTATGGTCACTATCAAGCAATCAGTTATTATAGATTTTAATTATGAAAAAAGAAAAAAAAACCTCTTCCTTTTAATCCCTCAGGTAAAAATGGTAGAAAGGCCCAAACTTGCTGCAGTGTGTGGTCATTATGATCATTTTTATGCCCAACTTGACTTGTTGAGGAAAGAGCGCACGGACCAAATTACCACCACGTTCGTCAAAAAGATAGCAGAGATGAGGAGAGTTATGATCAGGAAGAAAGCCACAGTCCACCTCCAGGTCAATGGTAATGTCATAGTCTAACTTAAACTTTCGTCCTCTGGATATATCTTGGTATATCAGCATTTATTTTGAAGTCTGTCCAAATTCTCCTAGAACATCCAGGAAGAATCGCTAGTCTTCATTTAAAATACTTAATTCACCGTTCCCTTGACACTTTTCCATGTCAAGTTTGATGTAACTAGTCTTACTCATGTTGCCATTTGACTGTGGGCACAGATTCATACTGTTGAATTTTTCATATTGTTTTCTTCTTTCTGGTAATACTGGAGACCTGAGTTCGATCCCTGGGTTGGGAAGATTCCCTGGAGAAGGGAACAGCCATCTACTCCAGTATTGTGGCCTGGAGAATCCCATAGCTGTATAGTGCACGGGGTCGAAAAGTGTTGAACATGACTGAGCGACTTTCACTTTTCACTTTGAACTCAGAATGTCACAGGTGATTTGTGACTCTCATCATGAAGCTGAAAATCTACTTGTCAAATTGCTGCCTATAACAAGTTAAAATTTCTACTCAGGCTGAATGTTTCTATTTCCTAAGGCTTGCTGAATACCTTCGGAGGAAATGTGAAGCTCAACAATATAAGTTGAAAGTGGAAAAGCAATTGGTAAGTAAAAACCAAATATAAGAGGCTGTCAGAAATTTCTAACGCTTTCTCTGTTCTCAAATATTCATGGTTCCTTAAGTCAAAGTTCATTCCACATAGAAGATTAAGACTAGTTTTTAACAGCTAAAGAAGAATATTGGGAATAGGCTTCAGTTAGGGTCTGAGAAGCCTAGTCCCTTCCCTGGCTCCATCACTTGCTGTGTGACGTTAGCCAGAACATGCAGCCTCTCTGAACTTCTTATCTTTCTCTGTACAAGCTGTAGATAAGCTTCAAGGTCCCCTTCAGTGCTGCTTTTCTTTGATTCTAGTTTATTAGAATTTACATATTTTTTAAAAGGGCTTATTGTATTTGATTTGAAATGAAAGTTAAACTTTACCCTTAAGTATAGCGTCAAAATTCTGGGGCTGAGTGAAACTGGATATACACCCTATTTGTATTGCTCTTATTTTGAGCTGCTCAAAAGCTTTAGTTCTCATCCCCTACCTAATCCCAAGCTCCAAGGGTTGCTGAACTTTTATAGATATCTGATTCCACAATTACAGTTTACCAGTTCAGAAAACAAATTTAGGTGTCTTACATGGTAGCATAAAATATTGATTGCTTAGAATAAACAATACCAATGGTTTTATTCATTTACTTTTTTGAAAGTTTCATGCTTAATCTAAGAAAATTCTGCTCACTATTAAAAAAAAAACCTCAATATAATTATTATCAAATAGTGAGATTGATAATATGATTATTGCTTAAAGGATGAAGTGCAGGTCAAGTCATAAGATGTTTGCAGAATGCAAATACACTTGATAAACTACTTTATTCCAATAATAGGGTCTTCGTCCGTCTTCTGCTGAGCCAAATGACAACCAGAGACAAAAGCTAAGAAGCAATGGGGAAGGACCTAGATTCTGGGGGCTGCAGTTCAGGAGGAATGAAATGAAGGAACAGGTTAGAAACTGTCTGCTTCCAAGGGCTGCCGCTGTGTTTCTCTCGTTGCCTCGTGTACTGTAATACTGTGTTGCTTTGAGGAGGGCACAGCAACCCACTCTGGTATTAATATTCTTGCTTGGAAAAGCCCATGGACAGAGGAGCCTGGGGGGCTACAGTCCATAGGGTCACACAACTGAAGCAACTTAGCAGGCACACACGCAGGGCATTATTGTTTTTAGCGTCTATGGTGCACCTGAGGGAGCTCACTAAACAAACACTTGCTGGATACATGGTGTGATGCACTAGGCTGAGGGCTCAGGGGAGACAGAGACATGTATTTCACCTTCTCAGAGAATGCAGTGTAGCTGAGTTCACAGGGCTTTTTACCTTGGATTGATCAAGTAACTGTCCATCCTGACATTGTTGAAATTTGTATTAGTTCCCTCAGGCTGCCGTACATCGCGCTGGGCACTTTGAAGCAACAGAAATTTACCGTCTCAAATTTTCTGGAGGCTTGAAGTCCAAGGTCAAGTTGTCAGCAGGGCCATGCTCCCTCTGAACTCTGGAGAGGAGTCCCTCTTTGCCTTTTGCTGGCTTCTGGTAGTTGGTCTGTGGTGCTCAGATAGCCTCACTTGCAGTGACCCAGCTCAGTCTCTGCCACTGGACGTGGCATCCTCCTCGTGTGACCATCTTTGTCTTCCTTTTTTAAAAGGAGTCTGCTTATTTTTTTTAATTTATTGTTATTATTATTTTTTTTATTTTTTGGCCACACCATGTGGTGTGGGGCCCTTAGTTCCCTGGCCAGGGATCAAACCCGAGTCCTCTGCATTAGAATTGCGCAGTGTTAGCCACTAGACTGCCAGAGAAGTCCCTGGCCATCTTCTTAACAGGACAACAGCTGTATGCATTAGGGATGCACTCTGCCCCAGTTGTGAACACATCTTAGCTTAACTATTCACCTCTGCAATGACACTGTCTCCAAATATGATCTCATTCTGAGGTCCTGGGGCTTAGGACTCCAGCGTATCTGTTTGGGGGCACAAAACTCAGCCTATCACAGGATTATATGTAGAGTAATTGTATGTCAGTAACATATTTAGGGTTATATATACAAAAGAGATTGTTCCAAGAGACCTTATCCTCACTGGTGGAAGTACCACAGGCAAAGTATAAGGCAGATTATCATTTTGGGGAGCACTGACTTTTCCCTTACTACGTATCACACATTTCTAAAATCATAGGCTGTCTTGGGGATTTCCCTGGCTGTCCAGTGGTTAACACTCCATGCTTCCAATGCAGGGGGTGTGGGTTCGATCCCTGGTCAGGGAACTAAGATCCGATGTGCCATGAGACATAGCCAAAAATAAAAAATAAAATAAAAATAAAATCATAGGCTGTCTAGAGAGTATTCTGTCAAGTTGTTCGCAAACATTTAACATTCTGAATTGGGATTGCTTTCCAGGAATATTGGAAGCAGTTAGAGGAAATACGCCAACAGTATCACCATGACATGAAGGAGATTAGAAAGAAGATGGGGTGTGAAGTGGAGGTAGGTAAATTCAGTCTTCTAAAGGAAATGTTGAGGGACAGCCCTGGTGGTCCAGTGGTTAAGACTTCTCCTTCT
Source organism: Madoqua kirkii (assembly GCA_006408675.1). Classification (NCBI taxonomy): domain Eukaryota; kingdom Metazoa; phylum Chordata; class Mammalia; order Artiodactyla; family Bovidae; genus Madoqua; species Madoqua kirkii. The sequence goes on from SJYC01138786.1 coordinate 6,659, forward strand.
AATGCAAGGGGTGTGGGTTCGATCCCTGGTCGGGGAACTTAGATCCCACATGCCTCGTGGCCAAAAAACCAAAGCATAAAACAGAAACAATATTGTAATGAATTCAATAAAGACTTTAAAAATGGCCCACATTAAAAAGAAAAGTTTAAAAAATGAGAACAAAATGTTGCTCTATTGATTCAAAGCTAACTAAACTGAGCAGATATTAACAGTAATGATCTTAAAAAAATAATTTTAGATATTTAACTGTATGTGACCGTGCTGGGTCTTCGTTGCTGTGCGGGTTTTTCCTAGTTGTGGTGCGCAGGGGCTCCTCTTCATTACATGCTCGGGCTTCTCTGCAGAGCGCAGGCTCCAGGGTGTGTGGGCTTCAGTCGCTGTGTGTGTGGACTTAGTAACTGCAGTTCCCAGACTCTAGAGTACAGGCTGATTAATTGTGGCCCATGGGAGTAATGATCTTCTCATCAAAAAAGATAAACTTTATCATGCAAACTTTTTTTTTTTAAATAGGAAAACTGTCAGATGTAATGGAAGCCCCACTTTATTAAATGGTTTACTTGAGGCTTCACAAGGTGACGGGGCTGAGAGTCTCGGTGAAGAGTGCCTGTTATTAAATATGGTTGATCGTGTTCCCTGTGAGTCAGTCAATAAGTATTGACCAAGCAGGTATTTTATTCCAGAACTGGATTAGATACAGTGCTGGGAGCCAGCACACGAGATCCCACCCACGACAAGGTCATGAGGAGAAGACCTGACAAGCAGGCAGATCAGGACTCCGGGGATTTTGAAACGCTGCCCCAGGCGCTCACCTTAAAGATGATATCTATCTTTCTGATGTTGCTATACTAGACTGCCCCCTAATTTCTGTGACACAGGCAGAAGGCCTTCCCCGATCTCTTTCCAAACAAAATCAACTGTAATCAATATGTTCCCCGGATGGTGGCATCCTATATTCATGAGGAGAAGACCTGACAAGCAGGCAGATCAGGACTCCGGGGATTTTGAAACGCTGCCCCAGGCGCTCACCTTAAAGATGATATCTATCTTTCTGATGTTTGCTATACTAGACTGCCCCCTAATTTCTGTGACACAGGCAGAAGGCCTTCCCCGATCTCTTTCCAAACAAAATCAACTGTAATCAATATGTTCCCCGAATGGTGGCATCCTATAAGATTATCCGGGATGGAAAGGGTATTTCAATCTAAACCCCTTTTTGCTAACATTTTAGTTTGCTTGACAAATGTGTTTATGCCCTTGGTACTAATGCACATGACTGTTCACAACACCTCAGTCATAAACAGCATAAAGAACCTGGACACACAAAAGGCCCTAATAGGCACAGAGCCCTTTCAGGGGGTAAGGAAGCCCTATTAGAGAACATAAAAAATATTATTCTATAAAGTTGTTACTGGATCAGTGCTTGCTTGCTGTGCTCTTAATATGCTAGGTTGTACAATAAAAACTATGGTTAATATAGTTAGGAATTTAGAAAATAAGAGTTTAGCCATAGTGTGAAAACAATAAGACAATTGTTAATTTTAGCCAGGAGTATAAATTTAGCTGGTGACTTCTGCAAAAGAACTGACCTTTCTGTTACATGTTGCATCTTTACCCTATGAGACTGCAACTTTTCTGTTTTTTGTTAAGCTCGAAGCAAAATGGAACAACAAAGAATAGGTTACGGAAAACTGGTTTTACATTTACCTGGCCTGCAGGAAAGAATGTCAACAGGCCTTAGGGCCAGAAGATAACGTACATAACATAAGGCCCTTGTGTTATGGCCCAGAGTTGGGATCCCAGAACCAAGAGAATAAGATGTCCACGGCAGTGCAAAAGCAAAAAGGGGTTTTATTGCTGGCTCGAGCTAGGGCTTCCATCTCATCCAGTGCAGTGGAGTCTTGACGAGAGCCCCGAACTCTGGATTATAGCAGTTATTTATACATTTAGCTGGGTTCAAATGTTGCAACAGAAGAGTTGGCAAACAGTGATTGGTTAGTTTATGCGCGCATGGGATTTTTCAAATCACACAAATCACAAAATCTCATTGGTCAGATCACAAAACCTCATTGGCTCTGGTTTGAATCAAAATCCCAATTCTGATTGGCTCGTGTTTGGCACTAGTGGGAGGGTTCCCCAGAATCATGACTCAGGCTTTACAAGAATCTGAATCTTAGGCTTAGTATAGCTTGTTGAGCCTGTCAGAAGGCAATGGCACCCTGCTCCAGTACTTTTGCCTGGAAAATCCCATGGACGGAGGAGCCTGGTAGGCAGCAGTCCATGGGGTCGCTAGAGTCAGACATGACTGAGTGACTTCACTTTCACTTTTCACTTTCATACATTGGAGAAGGAAATGGCAACCCACTCCAGTGTTCTTGCCCAGAGAATCCCAGGGACGGGGGAGCCTGGTGGGCTGCCATCTATGGGGTCACACAGAGTTGGACACGATGGAAGCGAGTTAGCAGCAGCAGCAGCAAACAAAGAAGTATGCAGAAAACATCCTGGGTGTCATAAAGGGCAAACTGATGTAATGTTAAACTAACTTTTGCTTGGTCATCCTTAACATGCAAACTCAGGGTATGTAATGTTAAACTAACTTTTGCTTGGTCATCCTTAACATGCAAACTCAGGGTATGTAATGTTAAACTAACTTTTGCTTGGTCATCCTTAATGTGCAAACTCAACGGTGTTGGCGAGAGAGAGAGACAGAGAGACCAAGCTCAGGTATGAAGCAGGGTCTGCCACTTTATTCTCTTAGGGAGTTCTTATACCCTGAGTTTGCACGTTAAGGATGAGTGACTGAGTGACTAACACACACAACACACAAATACGCAACTGATTCTAAAACCTGTACCCTTTCTAGCATAGACATTTCTACCCATAAATAGTTGGAAAGATAAGACACGCACATGTGAAGCAGTGATGGGATAACTGAGTCTGGTTAAGCCCTGTGAGTGCATGGGAGTAAACATGAGTGGGATGAGCTGGTGGAGGAATTTTCTGGAAGAAGAGAGATGGGGCCCAGACTGGGCCTTAGAAGCAGAGTAGAGTTTGAAGAGGCAGAGCTTCGGAGCAGGGCATCTGAAAGAACCACAGAAAGCTTCAGGCCTGGGTGCCGTGGGAGGGGCAGGCTGGACGTGCTTATCACCAGAGCAGAGCATGCGTGCCAAGTCGCTCAGTCATGTCTGACTCTTTGTGATCCTATGAATTGTAGCCCTCCAGGCTCTTGTCCATGGGATTCTCCAGGCAAGAATACTGGAGTGAGTTGCCATGCCCTCCTCCAGGGGACCTTTGTGCCTGCAGTGGCAGGTGGATTCTTTACCACTAGTGCCACCTGGGAAGCCCAGAGCAGTGGTTTGGTTAGTGGTGGAGAGCCTCGTGTTATCCTCAGCCCTGTTTTTTAAGGCAGGTCTGGGATGGGAAGCCTGCATGCAGGAAAGATGGACAGCAGACTTTTCTAGAGAGGCCAGGAAAGAAGCCCTTGGAGGAAACGGAAGGCGGCCACAGAGGACAGAGGCCATAAGGGAGTTCTCTCCAGCCACGCCCCCAGAGCCTCCTGGGCCAGTGTCCTCACGGGACCCCATTCAGGTCTAGCAGCTGAGGGTCAGCAAGTGGCCTTCAGAACCTACGCAGAACCAACCTTGTTGATTGTGTATAATTTATGTTGAAGGAGGACTCAAAAATGAGCTGGAAAACCTACTTGGTGAAGAAAAGTGACCTGCCCATCCCCCATGAAGCGCCTGAGGAAGAAGCACCTGTGCAGGTGATGGTTATTGTTAGACGATGCTGCATTTTCCAACGAGTCTGCTCCGGGCTGGTGTTCCCATCCCTCCTTGTGTAGTAGAACCACATGGGAAAGTTTAAAAAAACTCAATTAGGACCCTCTCTGGTGGTCCAGTTGTTAAGACTCCAATGCAGGAGCGCAGGTTCCATCCCTGGTCGGGGAACTAAGATCTGGCACGTTGCGTGGGGTGCTGCTCCACAAAAAAAAACCCAAAAAACAGAGCAATCAAAAACAAAAATTAAAACACCTGGACTCCATCCCAAATGGTCTGGGGTGGGACCCAGGCATCCTGTTGTCAAGAGCTAGCTGGTGAGTTCATGCAGCCAAGTTTGAGAACTGCTTCCGGGGTGGGAGAAATTTCTGTTGTCCGATGGTGTTTGAATCTGAGTCTCAAACACACCTCTCAATAAATCTCACAGTTAGTTTATCTTCAAACCTACGTTTTTGGCATTAATAGGGAACTCTTCAGAGCTGAATGATCAAATGGCTCAAAAGGACTTCCTTTTTCCTCTGGGAGGTCTTTCCCCTTCATCTTCAATGAGGTGCCCCGAGGCTTGATGGAGGGCAGGTGAGAGGAAGCCTTGTTGAGCAAAGTGAAGCCTGAACAGCCTCCTTGAGTGTTTCTTTTTGTGAAAACCCGGGGACCTTCACAAGAGGCAATGCCCAGAGCTCTAAAGTGGACTGAGGTTAAAGTTTTTACCCAGTGGGGTGAATGGAGCTTCAGGGTCTAATAATGTTTGACACGAGTTTGACCCCTGGGTCGGGAAGATCCCTCTGGAGGCGGACGTAGCAACCCACTGCAGTATTCTTGCCTGGAGAATCCCATGGACAGAGGAGCCTGGGCTACAGTCCATAGGGTAAAGAGTCAGACACGACTGAAGTGACTTAGCATGCACGCACAAAGGGGAATAAAGCAATATGACAGTTCTCACGCAATTGAGACAATCAGACTACACAGTCAAATCAGACAACCAACCTCACAAATATAAGTAAGATAACAGAAGTCAGAGTCTCATTTCAGAGTGTATAATATTGCAAGACAGGAAAACACCCTTCCCAGGGTTGTGGGGCAATCAACCAATAACAATTCAAACTGATAGATCTGAAGTACATACAAAGGGTGTGGTCCACAGACGAGGCAGTAATTAACATCTATGTGTAGGTATGTGTTAGTTGTTTAGTTGTGTCCAACTCTATGCAACCCTGTGGATTGTAGCCCACCAGCCTCCCCTGTCCATGGGGATCCTCCAGGCAGAAATACTAGAGTGGGTTGCTATTCCTTTCTCCAGGGGAATATATATATAAACACACGGAGACTCATAAATTTCTGGCTTGCAAGGAATAGTACATTTTACCAAGATGTGGAAGAGTAGGGAGCCAGCTTGTATGTCGGGGGTGGGCCCTCAGGAGCTCCGCTTTGGCTGTGTTGAGTCAGGAAGATCTGAGAGACCACGTCCCTGCTTCAGGTCTCTGCCCCACTGTTCCCTCCACCTGGAACACGCTTTCCACAGACATCCTTAGCCAGGGTCCAGCGCCATTCCAGGGCTTCAGTCAAATGCCAGGTAGGCTTTTCCTACATTACCGTCCTCCTCTACTCGCTTTCTGGGCTATTACTCTAACCTTCTTTTCTTTACAGCACTTAACACCTTCTGAAAGGACATCACTGCTTTGCTGACTCATTTACCAGTAAAATGTAAGCTGTGTGTCAGTAGGGATGGTCACGTTCTGCACCATCCCATTGTGCAGGGAGTGTCTGGTCCACGGTGGGCGCTCGATATGAGATTGTGGGGTGAATGTTAAAGTGAGGATGGTATCAAGTAGGCAGCTGAAGGGAAAGACAATTCTTAAAGACACGTTTAAGAGTCATTGCATAAAGATCACATTTAAATCCCTGGAAATTACTGAGACCTCCGGGTTTTGTGGAGAAGGAAATGGCAACCCACTCCGGTATTCTTGCCTGGAGAATCCCATGGACCGAGGAGCCTGGTGGACTACAGTCCATGGGGTTGCAAGAGTCAGACACAACTGAGTGACTAAACCACCACCATCCGTGTACTGAGGAAGAGAACGGCAGAGGGCCCGGCACTGAACCCCAAGAAAGCTCAGGGTCTAAAGCTCACCTCTTGACCATTCTTTGGAAATTCTTGTCAGTACTTTTACAGTCTTCTCTTCTCCTTTAAATTACCCATCAATTTTTAGGCCCTCCCCTCCTTCCTTTGTGGAGAAGGAAATGGCAGCCCACTCCAGTGTTCTTGCCTGGAGAATCCCAGGGACAGGGGGAGCCTGGTAGGCTGCCGTCTATGGGGTCGCACAGAGTCGGACATGACTGAAGTGACTTAGCAGCAGCAGCAGGTCCTTCTTGAAAGTGCATGAGCTGTGCACTTATTTGTTTTCTTGATTTAGATCATAAGCTTCTTAAGGAAAGGATCTTATAGTCAAAATTACACTCTTTGTAAAATTTTTATTTATGTATTTTTAGTTGCATTGAGTCTTCATCGCTGCTTGCATGCTCTCTTTAATTGCGGCAAGTGGGAGCTACTCTTCATTGAGGTGGGTGGGCTTCTCATTGCGGTGGCTTCTCTTGCCGCAGAGCATAGGGCACTCTGGCCTAGTTGCTGCAAAGCATGTGGGATCTTTCCAGACCAGGAATCAAACCCATATCCCTTACATTGGCAGGTGTATTCTTATCCACTGTATCACCAGGAAGTCCCCAAATTACATTCTTGAGTTAGATTAGGTTGTATGGAACTGAAGTGATAAATATTTTCACACCGTAGAGTTGCAATGCTGGCGTTAAATGCATTAATATTTCAAGTTAATGGACCTTGTGCCCAAGATTTAGTGGACTGTCATTAACTTTTCTTTGCAAAATGCATGCTTTTATTCTCAAAACAACCGTCAGATTCATTCAAGAAATCAAATAATGTAAACAGACCCTGCTGTGAACTTGGCAGTTGTGAAAATATAATTGTTTGATCAATAGTAAATGCTACATTTTATTTTTTCTCTAAGTTTCAGGATATCAAAAGAGACTTAAAACAAATTAAACCTCAGAACATGGAGGAAAGTAAAAGTTTGGAACAAAAATATAAAGCTCAGGTAATAAACATTTTGTCTTAAATTTTTGTATTAAAATTCTGGCTGGGTCTCTGCACCTTGTAATCCAGTCGCCTACAGGATTTCACCCCCTACTATTTTATGGAATTGCCTTATTTTGTGATGTTAGACTAATGGTTTTAAGTATCTGTAATGTCAAATTGGGAGTTGTAATTTTAAGGTTGTCATTAGATTGCAAAACTAAGATTTTTTTCTTGCTTTCTTCTAGAGAGGGGTAAAATTTGAAATTAATTTAGATGAATGTATTTCTGATGAAAACATCCTCCAAGAGGAAAAGGTATGCCATTAAATTAAATTTCTATTAGTAGAGATGAGAGAATAAGTGTCTTAGTAGCACATTTCATGAAATTTCCCCATAGAGGGTAGGGAAAATTTTCTAAATGCTTTCTAGAAGGATCTCTAGTTTTCAGACAAGTCTTCCAAAATACTTAACCTTCTGTTCTTTTTAAAATTGAGATTATTCATATAAACAGATTATTCCATTTTACTTTGCTATTATAAGGAAGGTATTTTCCTCCCAACAGTAACTTTTAAATTGTAGCCAGATTAAAGTAGAAGACATAATATTAATATATAGTCAACAACTAATAAACTCACCTAAAATGAATGAGCATGTATATTTAAGTTGACTAGCCAACAGAACCTACTGTATAGCACAGGAAACCCTGCTCTGTATTCTATATTCTATTTCTACCTTTTTCCAACATAGTTCCAGTTTAAAACCCTGTTGATTCGTGTAATAAACATATGTTGAATACTCATTGCATGTTGGTGAACCTACACTGGTCCATACTAGTCACCCAAAATCCATAGGTTATGCTAGAATTCACTCATTCTGTGGGTTTTGACAAGTGTAGAATGACGTCATTATAGAACCATTGAAAAAGAATAGATACATTTATATGTATAACTGAAAGAAATTGAAAAAGAATAGATACATCTATATGTATAACTGAATCACTTTGCTATGCATTTGAAACTAACAGAACATTGTTAGTCAACTATACTCCAATACGAAATAAAAAGTTTTAAAAATAAAATAAAAATAAATAATAGTTTTTTAATTTTAGAATAAAATTATAGAATCATACAGAGTATTTAGAATCTACAGAAAAGTCCTCTGTGCTCCACTAAGTTTTGAGATTTTACCAGCATTTTGCTACATAAAGACTTCAGTGGAGTGTTGGTAGTTAGAACTCACCTCTAACTCCTAGGCTCTAAGTGTCCCGGAGCTGTGAGTACCAGAGGGGTTAGCTCTGGGGACCCAGAGTCTGAGTTGGAAGCTGAGGACCGGTCCCTCCAGTGCTTCTGTGAAATGAGGTGCTGAAGTTGGCTTCCCTGATGGCTCAGATGGTAAAGAACCCGCTTGAAATGCAGGAGACCAGGGTTTGATCCTTGGGTCTGGAAAATCTGGAGGAGATGCGGCAACCCACTCCAGTATTCTTGCCTGGAGAATCCTGTGGTCAGAGGAGCCTGGCAGGCTATTGTCCATGGGATTGCAAAGAGTCAGACATGACTGAGTGACTAACATTTTCAAAGTTGGCCTTCTAGAAAAAAGAATGGAGTCCCAAAAGTTTTATGTACCAATTTGTTCATCCTTTATTCTTCTTTGCTGTGATACGCTTGAAACAGTGATCATTTTAATATTAATAATGGAATGTTAGGAGCAGTTTTAGGGACCTGACTGGCAATGTTAAAGCTTAAAGCAGGGCTGGATGAACTCATCTTTAGAGTCCCATAGCATGGAACAGTAGGGGGATAAGACAGAAGGCAGGATGTCTGCATCAAATTAGTTGCCATGTGATCAGCGCTCATCACTGTGACAAGGAGAAGAAATGGACAGACACATTCCTGTTTCTGCCTTGTTCCAGAAGAGTTCCAGCTTTAAAAGCCTATTGATTCATGTAATAAACATATACTGAATACTCATTGCATATCTTGGTAAATGCTACTACTGGGAATATAGAATAATCTTTAAACTTTTCCTTTCAAAATGTGGCTTATTTCTCATGAAACACTATGGGATTGCTTTAGGCAGTGGATATACTGAATGAAACTTTGACCTCTGAGGATGGCATGAAGTTCATGGAATATAAATGTATGAAGGGGCAGGAAGATTATACAAACAAAGCATTTGAAAAACTCTGTTGCCCAGAAGCAGGTATGTGTCCCTTGAAGGCTGCAGATGAGAAGGTACTGTTTTATTGACAACCCATCTCGTATGCTCTCCTCGCTCATCTCCTGTGACCCGACTGTCCCCTGCCCCCAACCCCTCCCTGAGCTGGGCAGAATCTGCAGAGATCACAGCCCCAGAGCCCCGCCCCCTTCTCTGCTCTGCATGCCCCCTGGGCATTTTCAGCTAGTCCCTCAGCCTCCACTCCTCCACCAGCAGCTCCACACTCATCTGCCTTTCTCAGAATCTCCTAGATGGCTCCATGGACGAGTCCTGTTGTCATCTCAGACTCAGTATGTGTACGATCAGTCTTCTGAGCCCTTTCTTCCCAGGGAGTCTTTATTTTGGGTGATGCCCTCACCAGGCCGAGGGCCTGCTGTTATGCCTTGGGTGGGTTCTACTCTGCGATGTCCCTGAGTCTCCCGCCTCCTCCTTCATGCTCTCTGCCCTGTCCTGTCTCAGCCATGTATGTAGGAGGAAGTGCACGGGCTCTGGAGACAGAGTGTTCCGATCCCAGCTGGTATTGCTGCTTTTTGATTGTGCAGCCTTTCACATGTTACTTCAAATCACACTTCCCTGGTAGGCTAGTGGTTAATACTCCACACTCCCAATGCAGGGGCCACAGGCTTCTATCCCTGGTAGGGGAACTAAGATCTCACATGCTGTATAGCCAAAAAAAAAAAGAGAAAAATATCTGAACCTGTTTCCCCTTAGGAATGAGGATACTAATGCTTGCCACACAGACTCATTGCAAAAACTAACGTGAAAATGGACATATTAGGTGCTTAATTTAATAGATGCTATTTCTCTAATTTTCCCTTTCCCTTCCCCTCACTCATAGGAGAGCTGCTTTACTCTCCTATGCACCCACCTTTTCTCTAGTCTTTCCCTTTCATGCTGTAAATATTGCTATAGTCATCTTGTCATATTATTATCATACTCAAATTTTTAAAATTAACTTTTGCTGGAGTACTGTTGCATTACAGTGGTGTGTTGGTTTCTACTGTGCAGCAAGGCGAATCAGCTCTATGTACATGTATATCCCCTCTTTTTTGGATTTCCTTCCCATTTCGGTCACCACAGAGCACTGAGTAGAGTCCCCTGTGCTGAATGGAATAAAGATTTTTTTTTCCAGGTGGAAATGAGGCATTATCAAAATGAAATATGAGTAGAGGTCCCTGCTCAAATTTTGTTTTGATAATGCCCATAAGATACAGTTCATTGCACAAAGTAACACGTGTTATGCTGCATGGCGTGATCCCGCTCGATCACCCCCTTCTCTTCTTGCACTGATGATGGGATCCACACAGCCTGTTGGAACCGCATCTTCTCTTGCAGCTATGTGAGCATTTACACAGCCTGACTCAGCTCAGTTTCCTGTTCCTAGAATAATACACATTGCCTCACTTCTACCTGGAAAAACCTGTATTCCATTCAGCAGGCATCTTACAGAGAATCCCCAGCTTCTGCCAGGCTGCTAGGTGGAAGGGACCTCAGAGATGAGTGACCCCTGACTCTGCCTTCCCAGTCATAGAACTGTCACGAACCAGCGAAAGGCGGCACAAAGCCTGCTTTTTGAACCCCAGTACTAATCATTAGTTTGATACTGAAAATGGACTCAATTTAAACGGGGCTTCTTAATTATTATTCAGGCTGAACAATTCCCATGTATTTATTGACCTCTTTCTCTTGTGAATCATGTGCTCACATCCTTTATCTATTTTTCTACTGAATAGGTCTTTCTTTTTAATTTATAAGACTCATATAACAAGAAACTTTGCCTGAAATAACTATTGCAAATATTTTCCCCAGTTGGTCTTTAGATCTCATTGACAGTATCAATAGTAAATATGTGTGTGAGTGTATATGTGGGTGTACTTATAACTTGGGAATAAACTCCGTAAGAATCATGCAGAGCAAATGAAGGAAACCATAAAACCTTACTGAGGTAGTTAAAGACTGAATAAATGTAGAGAAAAGAGTCGGACACAACTGGGCAACTGAACAACAGCAACAGTACTATTATATATTAGAAATATTCATTCCAAATAAATATGTGGATTTTTGGCAATTTCAATAAAAAGCACAACAGGAGTTTTTTCTGGTGTAAAGAGATCTTGGCAGATTGCAGAATCTTGGAGATCCTTTTTAAAAAATATGTATTTATTTATGGCTGTGTTGGATCTTAGATGTAGTGCTTGAGCTGAGTACTTGCAGCTTGAGGGCTTAGTTGCCCCATGGCATGTGGGATCTTAATTCCTCAAACAGGGCTCATACCCCCCTGTCCCTTGCATTGGAAGGCAGATTCTTAACCACTGAACCACCAGGGAAGTCCCTTGGAGATTCTTAACTAGCCAAAAAATCTAGGAAAGAGCAGTGAGTGGTACTCGTCTTCCCAATATCAAACTATATTATATAAATTACAGTGATTAGAACAATATGATACTAGCAGCAAAATTTTTAAAAAATTAGTGAAAAAAGACAAAGTTTAGAAACAAACTCTAGTATGTCTTATAATTTAGCATATGCTAAAAGTCACATCATGTCAATGGGAATTAAATAACTGAATTAAATAAAAGAATTAAATAAATGCTCTAGAACTAATTGGTTACCAATT
>SJYC01138788.1:0-13874 GCA_006408675.1 Madoqua kirkii
CCATCGGGACAGGCAGGTATCAAAGAAAGAACACCTGCCCAGGTGGGGCTTTGGGGCTTCAGAGATGCGAGGCTGAGGGGGCAGGGGGCCCTGGGTACCAACCTGAGAGTAATGGAGGCTGATGAGTGCTTAGAAAGTGAAAGAACAACAGGAAAGTATGTTGAGAATAATGCAAGAGGCATAGCTGACTTTCTGGAGTGAGTCTGCCAGTGTGTGAAGTGCAAGAGAAGGGGAATCTCTGTGAAAGGTGTCTTTCACAGAGACGGCATTTTATTGTGGAAGGAATATTTCAGGGGGGAAGGATTTGCAGATCTACCCACCTGAGAGACTAAGAAAGACAGTATAACTAAAATCTAGGAGCAGTAGAAGGGGCCAGGGGCCCTGAGTAGTTGGAGTTTTTTTGATATAACTTATCTCAGCTGCCACACTTAAAACTCAAGGCTTGGGTGGAGGGGGGTGGGGAGAGAGAGAGATAAATGGCTCTCTGTCTTCAAGGCTTCTTTCTAGTAACTTCAAATCACCGGCTGCAGTCTGATTGCTGGTCAGCTTCCTCCCCTTCTATCCTGGGATAAAGGCATTGTCTGTAAGATGGGGCTGGAGGCTGGGGGGTTGGGAGGAAGCTTTGGGCTGTCCTGTATTAGACTGGAGGCCAAGGGCTGGGGTCCCAGACCAGGGAGGATGGAGGTGCCCATCTTTCAGGACACTGTGATGGCAAAGCGACATGCTGGTGGCGATGATTTGTCTTCTTGCATTTGCTCCTACGGTTCTTTGAAAGAATCATAGAAAACTCTTCATATGCTCTTGCATGCCACATGAATTTATTCATGAACTTACTGTATTTTTGCATGGACAGCTTTACATTAGGTATATATGAGTAATTAATCCAACAAGTGGGATGCAAGATAGGAACTTGCCTCTCAGGGTGACGTTCAAAGCAAAGCGTGGATATTTTCTTTTGTAACCTGTTAAGGGTGTAGGCCCCCCTCTCACTCCAACTGTGCTTTTTCTTTTAATATTTCTTTTTTTTATTTGGCTGTACCAGGTCTTGATTTTGCCATGCAGGATCTTTAGTTGCAGCATGCAAGCTCTTAGTTGCAGCGTGTGGGATTTAGTTCCCTGAGCTGGGATCAAACCTGGGCCATCTGCATTGGGACCACAGAAGGCTTAGCCACTGGGCCACCAGGGAAGTCCCTGGCTGGACTTTTCATTGGTCTTTCAGCCTCTAACTCTGTGGTTGGCCTCACCTCATCTTTCCTATCCCAGTAGCAAGCTTGACTTCCTATCTCTGGTCATCTTTCTTTAGCTATCCCTCTGCACTTGGGATTTTCCTGGTGACTTAGGAGTAAAGGATTCTCCTGCAATGCAGGAGACACAGGAGACATGAGTGGTATCCCTGGGTCAGGAAGATCCCTGGAGGAGGAAATGGCAACTCACTCCAGTTTTCTTGCCTGAAAAAAATCCCATGGACAGAGGAGCCTGGTAGACTGTGATTCATGCATGGGGTCACAAAGAGTCACAGCTGAGTGACTAAACACACACACACACGCTGCACCCCTGCCCGATAACACTGATACTAAAAAGGACCAAGTCTCTTCTCTGCTTTAAATCCTGCAGAAGATTCTCCCTCACTCTCCAGATAAAACTCAGATTGTGCAGACTCTAAGCGCCTTTAAGACCAAATGGCCCCTCCCAACGAATGTCAGAGCCCCTGGCACTTGCCTTCAACTATTCTTCCTTCTGTTTAGAATGCAAGCCTTCCTCCCTTCGCCAAATTCTCCCTTAAGATTCCTCTCTAATGGAACTCCTGCTCATTTCTGTAGCGATGTTTTATCATCCCTCCATACTTTTCCCTGTACTGCCAGACAGAGCTGGCAAAAGTGTCTGGAATATAGAAGATTCTTAATAAGTTAATAATTTGGATGAATGAATTCCAGAGCCTGTAACTTGATTGACATATTTCCCTTTAATCCAAAAAATTCTGCTAACCTTTCTGTAACTCCTCAAATTTGTCTACTGTCTCTCTGACGTTTCTTTTAGCTACCTCTGACAGGTTCACATTCATTCGGTGTCACACTGAAATTCGTGCACACTCAAATATTGGTTAAATGCATGAAATACATTTCCTTATTATATTTATTATGTAATTCAGGCCATAAGAAGATGTAGTAGTGATTTTATTTGAGTTTTTATTGATTGCTATGAAAAACCCAGATCTCAGCTAAACTACTGCCTGTGTACCACTGACAGGCAACCAGTGTTTTTTTCTTTTAATATTAAAAAAATTTTTTTTTTTTCTTTTGTCTGGCTGGGTTTTAGTTTTATCTTGCAGGATCTAGTTGCCTGATCAGGGATTGGATCTGGGTTCCCTGCATTGGGAGCACAGAGTCTTAACCACTGGACCACCAGGGAAGTCTTAGTTAACCTCTGGGTTAAGTGCTTGAGAAAACATCGGGGCATGTCTCCTTTGTGTTCATCTGAGTTTGGGTTCCCTGCTTCGTATCCTACAAGTCACTAATTCTCCGATCACAAAAATCAAGTTCACATTGATTTTCTGTTTAATAGCTTTCTTCCTTGCTAGGTTATAAGCTTCTGAAGGCTTTGTCTTGATCACCACCCCACTCCAGCTCTCTATCCGTGGTGCCTGCTACCATGTCCAGAACTTAATCGGTGACCTTGTGTCTGTGAATGAGAATACAGCCACAGCATAATTTTTACTATCACTTTATGTAAAGGCATGGGTTTGCGAATGGCTGTATTGCTATCAAGCTGGATAAGGAAATTACATTAAAAGTTATTCTTACGGTTCTGTAGACTCTTTATGAAGACTGTCTGCATGTGTAAATTCTAATAACTTTGGTTACATGCGTAATAGACACAATTTATAGAGGCATTTAAGGATTCTTTGTCATCCATTTAACTGCAGTTCATATATCCTCTGTCATATCTGGTTTAAACATCCAGTTTCTTGAAAATAAACTCCTTTGATGCATCTTGTTCTAAATTCCATTTAAAAGTGAAAGATTATCAAGTACCTGTTTAATTAGTCCTAATTTATTTAATTTGTTTTTAATTGGAGGATAATTACAATGTTGCATTGATTTCTGCCGTACCACAACATAAATCAGCCATAAGGATACATATATCCCCTCCCTCTTGAACCTCCCTCCCACCCCCATCCTATCTCACCCGTCTAGGTTGACACAGAGCACCAGGTTGAGCTCCCTGTGCAATGCAGCAACTTTCCACTAGCTGTTGTACGTATGATAATATATATGTTTCAGTGCTTCTCTCTCAACTTACCCTCCATCTCCTCCCCCACTGGGACCACAAGTCTGTTCTCTATGTCTCCGTGTCCTAATTTTGAAAATTTAAAATAGTAAGACTTTATAAAATCCTTTTAGATGAATCTTACTAGTAAAAACTACACTGTTTTAGGGAGGATAAGGTTGTTTTTTTTTTTTAACATGTGCATAATTAATTCAGGTCAGTAATTTTGTTTATAGTTTAGCCACTCCAAGGGAATCCTTGGGGGAAAGGTAACCTCTGTTTTTCTCGTGTCAGTTTTCAGGGTACATAGTTGCCTTGGTAACATCATAGGTGCACATCGTGATAACAGCTGATTTACATTTCTGTAGTTAGCCTTTCACTCTTTCTTCTATCCTGTTAAACAAAAATAAGAGCCTCCTAAAACTGCCTTCTTGAGACAGAAAAGTAAAACTATCAGATTTCCATACCAAGAAGAATACTCTGTTTTAGTAGCCAGACTAACTCATAAATGAGATATATGAATCTTCTTCATTTATTTAATGCACTTTAGAAAGTGATACGAGCTATGATTTGGGATGAACTGTGTTCATTAAAAATAGGTAAATATTTAATTTCTGTGTGGTGAAATTTCAACTTGTGAGCGTATGCATGGGTTGTCATGTAAAAGTTTACAAAAATATCTTTTAATTCCACCTTATATTTTCATTTTTATGACTATTTCAGAGTGACATAAGGTTAAAGATGTGTGCTTATATAGTAGTAGTATAGTGTTAGTTGCTCACTCATGTCCGACTCTTTGTCTCCCCAAGGACTATAGTCTGCCAGGCTCCTCTGTGCATGGCATTCTCCAGGCCAGAATATTGGAGAAGGTTGCCATTCTCTTTTCCAGATATGTGCTTCAGAAAGACTAAAAGAGTTCTTATAGTAATTTATATTTATAAATATAAATTTTAAGAGCTAAGAAAACATTGTGCCATTTTATTGGGAACGTTTTCTTTGTTATTAGTGTATAAAATAAGTGTCCCTTATAATCATTGAAATCTTAGAGCTGTTGAAGGGATGCTGGTTCCTGTAAAGAAATGAAATGTTTCACTGTCTTCAGTCTGATCTTGTCCCCAGGAGGAACGAAAGTACACTGTAAATAACAGCAATGAATTCATCGCCTCACCTCCACCCTCACCAGAAAAAAGATAAAGTTGTGGGTATGTGCTTTGGGTGTTCCCTGCAGACATCAGTGATTTACTGTAACCATAAGCTGAATACTGTGTATAAAAACAGCGAAAGTGAAGTTGCTCAGTTGAGTCCTACTCTTTGCGACACCATGGACCGTAGCCTATCAGGCTTCTTCATCCATGGGATTTTCCAGGCAAGAGTACTGGAAAATTTCCTTCTCCAGCGGATCTTCCTGATCCAGGGATCAAACCCAGGTCTCCTGAATTACAGGCAGCTGCTTTACTCTCTGAGCCATCAGGGAAGCCCCAAAACAGTGAAGGGTGGTCCAATAATGTTAGCAGGCCTCCCAGGTGGCACTTGTGGTGAAGAATCTGCCTATCCATGCAGGAGATGCAGGAGACAGGGGTTTGATCCCTCGGTTGAAGAGATGCCCTGGAGCAGGCAATGGCAACCCACTCCAGTGTTGTTGCCTGGAAGATTCTGTGGGCAGAGGAGCTTGATGGGCTACAGTCCATTGGGCTGCAAAGAGCCAGACATGACTGAGCACAAATAATGTTGGCAAGTCTTACGTTTTTCCAAGATCTCCTTAAATTTTCTATACAATCAAAGCTTCTACCCTGAAAGTGGGGTTAGTTTGTCTCTTCATCTCTGACCATTATTTCTCTCACTTCCTTTTTCTTCTCTTGTTGGGTTGCCTACTACTTTCAGTACAACGTGGAATAGCTGCTGCCCATTTTTATCTGTCTTATTCTCTGCTTTAATGGAATTATTCAAAGGTTTTCCCATTGTGGCTGATGTTCAATACAGACTCTAGGTACATGCCCCACATGAGGTGTATAAGCTGGGATGCTTTAATCTCTGTCATTTATTTAACAGTGGGACCACTGAAAGAAGATAAGGGGAAGGTAGAAGTGGTCTCTGACATTGAAGTAGATGAGGAACCACCAGAGCCAAAATCTGATGACGATGATACGTAAGTAGATCATTCACAGAGGCCTACATGAAGCACAGAATATAGTAAAAATGGTAAAAAGTTAAAATGCTGCTGTCGAGGCATCCAAGATAACCTCAAAGATTCAGTTAAGGAGACCAGTGTGTGCGTGTGTGTGTGAGTCGCTCAGTCGTGTCGATTTCTACCCTTTCAGAATGGGTGGGTCTCTGGTTAGTAGCTGTGAGACCCTGGCACTTTTTCAAAATCTCTTTGAGCCCAGCTTCTTTGTGAATTGATGATGATAATGTCTACCTCAAGTATTATTATTAGATGAAACACAGCATATGTGAAGTGCTTTAGGGCAGTGACTGGCATATAGAAAGGGCTTAATATATGGCAGACATTTCATTATCTTTTTTCTCTTCCTGCCTCTTCTTTTAAACATGAGTTTAATAGATATTAATAAATATCATAAAGGTTGTAGAACACAGTTCCAGCTTAACAAAATATTGATTCTCCTAACATTGGATGTTAATCATCCTAAGAAAAACCAGACTGATAAATAATTTATTACCTGGCTGAAAAAGCAACTTTAATATTGCTCAGTTGGGGACTGGGGCTTACGAAGGGACACATTTTTACATCTTCATCAGTGTTTTGATACCACAAAGTATATTTTTACTGTTTTATTATTTCAGAAATTTTGAAGAATCTGAAGATGAATTGAGAAATGAAATAGTAGAATCTCCGGAAAAACTGGCTACTTTCAATGAGGCAGAAAAAAGAGAAAAGGTTTCTAGTTCTTCTAAAGATGCTGGAAATTTAGAAGAAACAGGGGGGATAGGCATGCAGAAATATTCAGAATTAAATGAAGATTTGAAGAGTATTTTATGGCAGACATTTCATTATCTTTTTTCTCTTCCTGCCTCTTCTTTTAAACATGAGTTTAATAGATATTAATAAATATCATAAAGGTTGTAGAACACAGTTCCAGCTTAACAAAATATTGATTCTCCTAACATTGGATGTTAATCATCCTAAGAAAAACCAGACTGATAAATAATTTATTACCTGGCTGAAAAAGCAACTTTAATATTGCTCAGTTGGGGACTGGGGCTTACGAAGGGACACATTTTTACATCTTCATCAGTGTTTTGATACCACAAAGTATATTTTTACTGTTTTATTATTTCAGAAATTTTGAAGAATCTGAAGATGAATTGAGAAATGAAATAGTAGAATCTCCGGAAAAACTGGCTACTTTCAATGAGGCAGAAAAAAGAGAAAAGGTTTCTAGTTCTTCTAAAGATGCTGGAAATTTAGAAGAAACAGGGGGGATAGGCATGCAGAAATATTCAGAATTAAATGAAGGTTTGAAGAGTATTTTTATTCCATCTGATGACAAAATTTGTATTGGTGATGAAGATCAAGGAATATCAACCAACAGTCAAAATATTCAACTATGATTGTTGAACTTTTTCTTAAATGATGTTTGTATGTATAGTGTCTCTTTGGGAACAAGTCATAAATATTCATTTATTGTAAGGGTTTTCCAGTAATCCCAAGGCTTTATTAGTTTTTTTCTCAATTTAGACAGCGGGACTAACTTTCGAATGTAGAAATTCATATTATTACTTTAACATTTCTATTTAGAAATCTTTCAGATTCTGTATGTGGTCAGCATAGTAACATGACTCCCTCCACCCCAAGCACACCCAAAGATATGAATATATTTTTACCTGGAAAAGGGGAATAAACATCGCAGGTAGAATAAAGATTCCTAACCAGCTGACCTTAAATAGGGAGGTTATCTTGGATTATTCAGATGGGCTGTGTCAGCACAAGAGTCTCTGAAGGTAGAAGAGGAAGTGAACCAGAGAGGTGGCAGCCGAGGGGGTGGTTCAGCTCGGTCCTGCCGACTTTGAAGATGGAGGAAGGGGCCTCACGCCAAGGAATGCAGGCAGCCTCTCTCTAGACGCTGGAAAACCTTTCACCCCAAAAGCCTGCCAAAGGAATGCAGCCCTGCAACACCTTGATTTTAGCCTTCTGACCGATGGAACTAGAATACATTTTTGTTGTTTTAACCAAGTTTGTGGTCATTTGTTAGTGACAGAAAACTAATATAGACTCATTCATTTAAGATAATCTGTTATTTTATAAAACCATGATTTCTGACATTTCTTAGGGTATACTGAATATGCTTTTTTGAAGCTGATGTTGACACTGATGGAAGTAAATAACTGAGCAAGGAGAGGAATTGTGTACCAAAGAATCATCTTAGTGTCTCACTGAATTATTTTCTAATAGTTTCAAATGTATAAACTTCTGGAAGGCAGGAACTATATCTGGTCTTTATTTCTTATGATGTTCTTTTTTATATATAGTGGTTAGCCCACAGGCAGAAATGTTTAATTGAAAAAACTAATACAATTTCTTATTAAGACTGTAAGCTCTTTGAGACAGGAACCTAGACTTCAACTTTTTTTTGTATTAATTATAACAATCCCAGTGTTGAACATATGTCTGGAGCTTAGCAGATACTCTGATTTATTGTATCTGCTGTTATGAAGGACAGAGTGGTTATAGCTAAGTGGTAGAATTCTGACAGTAATATCTGGTCTTTAATGAAAGTAAAACTAAAATGGCACATTGATACATTGTCAAACCAAGAAAACAAAGAAACTTGATCAGACCTGCATGTCTTCAGAATTGTTAGAAAATTCATGTGTCTCAGTAACTATGTATGAATCTATCAACTTGATCATTCTTTAAATGATACCAAGAAGTATATCAACCCTTAACTTCCCTTCTAAGTGTCTTGTAATAGTTACCTATGATCCAAGTGAGCACACAGCACTAGGTTACTGGAACTGATGCTTCTCTAAAGCCAAGGGCGGCCTTAATTAGGGTGGGGAAAGAGGGTAGGAATCAGCAGAGGAATAGTGGAGATGGAGGGTAAATCATAAGGGCAGAATTTGACTCTAGAAACATGCACAGCTTCTTGTTGTGGTTTAATGGATGTAACTTAATAATTTTTACTATAGTTATTTTATAATGTTGTGTTAGCTTCTGCTGTACAGCAAAGTCAATCAGCTACACATATAAATAAATCCACTCTTTTTAAGAATTTTTTCCCATATAGGTCCTTGTAGAGTACTGAGTAGAGTTCCCTGTGCTATATGGTAGGTTCTCATTAGTTCTCTGTATTTTATATACAGTGGTGTGGAAAGTAACTTTTTCATTGTACCCATTGACAGATTTAGCAGACACACTTTCACTTATTTATTCATATCATAGCTCTGGAGTCTAGGGTACATTTGTATCATTAAATACACAAATATTCTGAAAGCACTGATAATCACACTGGCCCCTATCTCGTAATTTTGTCTAGAATATGACTTTGGAAATTATCCTGGAAATTATTAAAGTGTCTGAAGCTCTGCAGTATGTTACAGGTCTGAAATACTCATTAAAAAAATCTATTAAACCTGACAACCTACTTTTCTTGGGTACATGAGACAAGACAGTTCTTATTTTGACTTTAAAAACTTTTTTTGTTTAAAAAATATTCTTGGAAATAGTGGTAGTGGTTTATTCACTAAGTTGTGTCTGACTCTTGCAACCCCATGGACTGTAGCCTGCCAGGTTCCTGTCTGTCCATGGGGTTCTCCAGGCAAGAATACTGGAGTGGGCTGCCATTTCAGTGGGTAATAATTCACAACTGAGAGACTACATGAGGGGCGGGAGACTACGTGAACTGGGAAACCATAAAGGAGCCATACAGGGAAAAGAAAGATAATAAAACCACTTCTTTCAATCATACATAGATACAAATAGACTTTGTATCTATTAAGTCTATATCATATTTAAGATACAACTAGATTACTATACAAAGAATATGTGAGTATAGTTTATTACGTACAACTACAAATGAAATGTGAATCACCAGTGCTGTGGGTTCAAAACAGCATGTTTGGACCACTGGAAAGCAACATCTTATAGGAATTAAAAGCCACTCAGTTTCTCCACACAGACAGTAGGTGATATATTGCTTTGTCATCCTTCATATCAGGTATTCAGAAACAAACATTTAATACTGCGTTGGCAACACTGAAAGAGAACCTACTAACATGCGTGCATTACAGTTTCAGTGATATGTTTGTGATAAATAAAGATCATTTTGAAGAAATGAGTTTAAATAATATTTTGTGAAATTTCAGGATCCTTTCCTTTAACACATCCTCTACTTTTGCTCTGTCCATCTTCTCTTTAGTCCCATGATTTTCCCTGGGTAGATGGGTAGGCTGCGTGGGCCATGGTCATGGATCTTATCTCGAAGAAGAGCTGTAAGAGAAGAAAACGCACTGAGCTTTTTGCATCCAAGTGGTAATCCTGACTTTGTCGTTAATCAGCTCTCGGATGCTGACAGAACTGAAGTTCTTCACCTTGCTCCTGTCTCCAAATTTGAAAGTAAGAGAAACGAGACTAGAGAATTTGTAGCACTCCTTCCGGCTCCAGTTCCCACCAGCTTTTCTTTTCTAAACTGAACAATCTCCAGCACAAGGCCACTCGGTACATCACCATCCCTGGACTCTGTTTTGGTGCTTTTTGGTGTGATGACAGAAGACGGCTGGCAGACAACATATCAACGATGTAACTCGAAGCAGATAATGAAGCTGGCTGGCTCCATGAATGGACAGGAGGCGACTGGAAAGGAAAAGTTCACCAATTTCACATGCCCCTAAGACAAAGATGTGTCAGACTGTGAAGGAGGTCAACTCACTGAACCAGAAGGAACTGATTATGTGCGGAGCAAATGCTCAAAGTTGTAGCTCTCAATAACCTTAATGAAGCTGGCTGGCTCCATGAATGGACAGGAGGCGACTGGAAAGGAAAAGTTCACCAATTTCACATGCCCCTAAGACAAAGATGTGTCAGACTGTGAAGGAGGTCAACTCACTGAACCAGAAGGAACTGATTATGTGCGGAGCAAATGCTCAAAGATGTAGCTCTCAATAACCATATCTGCACATACATATATTCATTTTTCCATGCTAGTTATCAATTATTCAGGATGGAAGTCCTGTTCATTTATACTGATTCCTAGTTACTGGCTTAGTAACAAGAATTTACCTAGGGTCATAATACACTGATAAAGATAGGAGTACAGAAGACATTTACCACATAGTTACCTTTAATTAAAGTAACTCCATAATTTTTAAAGTACTTCCACCTACCTTCTGTGTTTTGTGTTTTCATTACAATTATGAAAGGCAGTGAGGACAGCCAATACATCTTCAGGTTACAGTGAAAGAAGCTGAGACTCAGAAAAATTAGGGAGCAGCTTTTGCGTCAAAAGGTCAGATGTTTGTAGATGACGAAGCTATAAAGATAGGAGTACAGAAGACATTTACCACATAGTTACCTTTAATTAAAGTAACTCCATAATTTTTAAAGTACTTCCACCTACCTTCTGTGTTTTGTGTTTTCATTACAATTATGAAAGGCAGTGAGGACAGCCAATACATCTTCAGGTTACAGTGAAAGAAGCTGAGACTCAGAAAAATTAGGGAGCAGCTTTTGCGTCAAAAGGTCAGATGTTTGTAGATGATGAAGCTGAGGTCAGGTCCAGCTACTCTTCCTGCTAGTCCAGTGCTCTATGCAAACTGCCACCTCATCACCTTACAATGCATGATGCTGATTACAAGACCATGTGGACGGTTCCCCATCTTACATCACCACCATCTGAAAAACAATATGGCGATGTTCGGACTCAGACCTCTTAAATGACTTTAAGAAGCGGACTTCTAGCCTCCGGGATGTGAAAATGGTAACGGATAATGAGAGGGCTGTAAAAACACACTGACAGCACTAAAGAGAAAATTATTTTCACAAGTACCTAGTGATGGATAGGGTTACTTACATGCCCAGGCACACCCACAGAGCAACCACAGTCAGCCTGTCTTTTGACTATCTGCTTTTAGAACATGATTAAGCCTGCTTAAAGTTTTTGTTCTTTTAAGAGGATCATTAGAGGTATTCAAAAAGTTTATCCACAATATAGTTGGAATTTAAATGTACCAGAATTTTTTTGTGTTCCCAACATATCAGAACAATTCTAAAGTATAGCCTCCGGGATGTGAGAATGGTAATGGATAATGAGAGGGCTATAAAAACACACTGACAGCACTAAAGAGAAAATTATTTTCACAAGTACCTAGTGATGGATAGGGTTACTTACATGCCCAGGCACACCCACAGAGCAACCACAGTCAGCATGTCTTTTGACTATCTGCTTTTAGAACATGATTAAGCCTGCTTAAAGTTTTTGTTCTTTTAAGAGGATCATTAGAGGCATTCAAAAAGTTTATCCACAATATAGTTGGAATTTAAATGTACCATAATTTTTTTGTGTTCCCAACATATCAGAACAATTCTAAAGTATCATCCATTTTTTTTTCAACATTTGTTTTTTCTAAAGGGAAATTCTCTTTCCTGGTTGGTTTCTAAAGTAACCTGACAGATAGAATTTTTAAAATAATGGATTATACCAAAATTAAAATGGCTTTTCTTTCAGAATTTGAGCCCATACCCTAATCTAAAATTTTTACATTTAAACTATATAAAGTTACCTTTCCCATTTAGGTAACTTTGTCTTTTTCCATTGAAATAAATACCTTGGCTATATGTACATACTACTGAGGGCCTTGCTTATAGATAAGCAAGGGCCTTGCATAAGGATCAATTCAGTTCAGGTCAGTCGCTCAGTTGTGTCTGACTGTTTTCGACGCCATGGACTGCAGCACGCCAAGCCTCCCTGTCCATCACCAACTCCCAGAGTTTACTCAACTCATGTCCATCGAGTCGGTGATGCCATCCAACCATCTCATTCTCTCTGTCGTTCCCTTCTCCTCCTGCCCTCAATCTTTCCCAGCATCAGGGTCTTTTCAAAAGAGTCAGGATAAGACTAACCTTATCACAACAAGGAATGAGTTCAGAAAAGTATTAACATACGAAAGTATCTAACCATTTTATACAAAACATCTTTAATTTGTACAGGTGTGGCATTTTGGAAATAATCGTTCCACAGACGATAGGAATGTCACTTCAAACTCCTGATCAGAGAATCTGCTTACGGACGCACGGGCACTGTTTCTGATTTGGAGCCTCTGTTCTGCAGACAAGGAAAGAATATGGGCCATAGTCTCAGCATAGTCCTCTTCACTTTCAGCCAGGAACCCAGTCCTCTCGCCGTGGTGAGGAACGACGATGTCCAGCTTCGGGCCCCCCGAATCGTGTGCGAGGACAATCGTGCCGGCTGCCATACACTCAACAATTCCTGAGAAACAGAAATCACGTCTTTTAAATCTCTGAATGTGCTCATAAGAACAAGGACGAGCAGAACCCTTTACAAATTTCAAAAGACTCGAGCAATTTAAGTAAATGTCTGTGTCTTTCCAAATTTACTCATTTAACTTCTCTGGTGCAAAATAAAATGTAAGTTTTTCAGTTTTCAAGGCTTCACAATAATGCTGCTTTGTTCTTTATTAAAACAGACAAGTAGACACAAGAATTGTCTAAAAAAAGAAAAAACTGCAGATAATAAAACAAGACTGGAGAATGTTATTAGCAAGATGGTAGGTAATAGATATTAAAAGATAAAAGAGGTAAAAAAAGATAAAAAAAAAAAACCCAGTATGTTAAGAGTTCAAATTACAGTACTAGGAGAAAAAAAGGAAAAAAGTAAGCCATCTTAGTGACACATTCTAAGTAAGGCTGGTGTTTATGTTACTGCTTGGATTTCTGGCAAATTAGACAGAATTGGGTGCCTAAAAGCAGCGCTGAACTACATCAAAGTTTTGGTTAGTCTCTGTCAGTGATATAGCTGAGGATATAAACCTGGCCTGCCTTTCTTACCCATTTCTAGAGAGAACTAAGCCCTTCAGCAAATGATTGAGGTGACTGCTTTCTTACTTCAAAGGAGGGTACAGAGCTGCTATCATCCCAGCCACACGGGAGAGAAATGGAACCACCACAACTCTCTTCAACACTGGTGAATCTCTACAGAACAGAATCTTCTGCTAATGCTTTGATCTGAACTCTTATTTGAAAAATACAAATTACACCATTCTCTGTTCAAGGCTGGGTACCATTCCTCTGTACTTACACAAAGTCTTAGAGACTCTGCTCTAATCAGTTTTACTCTCTCCAGAAACTTCCACTTCTCTCTCTCTACTGCCCTTCCTATCAGTACTTAAGCTAGTTCAGACTCGTGAAAGCACTGTGAGCGAGTGCACACACACCCACCCCTCTCTCCAGGTCACACGGCCTCCCCTGGCACTGCCTCTCCTTCCGGCTCCGTTTGGCAGACAGCTCGGGGCCAGCGTGGTCTGAGCGCACCAGCTCACCTGCCCCTGCTCCCTCATGGACCCCTGCTCCCTCATGGCCCCTGCTCCCTCATGGCCCCCTGCTCCCTCATGGCCCCCTGCTCCCTCGTGGCCCC
>SJYC01138789.1:0-11369 GCA_006408675.1 Madoqua kirkii
CCCCTGCTCCCCTGACGTGCTCTCACCCATGGCGAAGCCCACCATGCCTCCATCTCGCCCAGCACCTCCGCAGCACTGAGCCCTTCGCTGCGCTCCCCCTCCCCTCAGCCCCCGCCTCCCGTGGCTTCCACGGCTGCTCTGCCTGGCAGTCCCCTCTCCTTCGCTAGCCACTCTTCTGCCAACTTGTGACCTGTGCTGTTACGCTCCGGGCCGCCTCTCGCTCTCCAGACTCTCGCCTGCCATCCCGGCCACAGGGCTGCGGCCACTCACTGCACAGCTCCTCACTCTGCGCCCCCAGGCCAGGCCCCGCTCCTTCCTTCAGACTCACAGGCTGCAGCTGCCGCACACACACTCACAGCCACAGCCAACCCCCACTCCGCGCGCTCGGACTCAGCGCCTCCCCGGCCTCTGCTCTCAGCTGCCTCTCTGGGTGAAAGTCTCCACCCGGCACACGGCTGTCCAAACCCAACACCTGAGGCCATTCCAATAACAGCATCAAATAATGAAGAAAAGAACCATCAGAATCAACAAAAGAATCAAAGGTGACTGGGAAGAGCCCACCTGGGGACGGGGGTTCTTGGCTCCTGGGGCACCTCAGAATCACCTGAGGGCTTTACCAAATCCCCGCCTGCACCCACCCAGGGATCCTGATGTGGCCCCTGGGCAGGGGGCTAGGATGAGGCCCAGGGATCTGAACCAGCACACAGACGGGGTGAAGTGTGGAGAGAAATGTGGGAGTTAAGAGCACGTGCTGTCTGGATTAGAATCTGCCCTCTTCCCTTCCTGTGGGACTGGGCAAGTTCTAAACCCTCTCTGTGTCATTGATGAGATGGAAATAACCACAATACCTATCGAGTAAAGTTCTAGAGAGGATTAAGTCAGATAATACTTGTAAAGACCTTGAAAGTAACCACCATACAGTGAGTGGTCAAAAAATATTATCATTGGTTAAATGTTTTGTGTTAGGTCGCTCAGTCATGTCTGACTCTTTGTGACCCCATGGACTATACCCACCAGGCTCCTCTGTCCAAGGAATTCTCCAGGCAAGAATACTGGAGTGAGTTGCCACGCCCTTCTCCAGGAGATCTTTCTGACCCAGGGATCAAACCCAGGTCTCCTGCACTGTGGGCAGATTCTTTAATGTCTGAGCCACCAGGGAATATGTTTTATAGAGGAAAACATATAGGAAAACATATGTTTTCCTCAAATGAGGAAAACAAACTTGGTGGACTCCGGGAAGAGACTAAGGACTGGATGAAATCAGAGCACTATTTTCAAAACCACCGAAATGTGTTATCTCATTGCATCACCACAAATTGTTTACAGCACAAACTCACCAATCCCAAAGTGCTCGTTCCACATGGTATGCAGACCGACTGTAGCTTCAGACAAGTAGTTCTTTAACTCATCAAACGGAATGTTTATTTTAAATTCCACATCTTCTTGAACTCCGAGGTCCTCAGCAAGCCTTCTCAGTTGGTTTACCCTGAGTTCATCATCTTGGTTACGACAACCTCCGATGAGCACAAGTTTAAGTGGAGGAAGAGATTCACTCTCCTTCTTATTCAACAATTTAGCAAAGGCTCTGATCTGCAAAGGATGGTTCTTTTCGGGCCTGAACTGGCCAATCGAAACCACTAAGTGTTCTGAGGTTGCCTTCTCTTCATGTAAGGGAAGATCCAAGAATGCCTGCACATCACAAGGTGGATAAAAATGTCAGTGCAGTTCCCAACCTTCCACAGAGAGAGAATATGGTTCAGTGTCCAAGAAGAATTGACCATGACGATGTCACTGCAAGAACCAACAAACCCATACACAAAAGCAAATAAGTAGTAGTAGAGGAGCTTTGCTTTGCTGAGAAAAGGACTCCTGGTAATGAAGGCTGCGTTGTTAGATCCCACATTCTGATTCTTCACGACTGAGAGCATGTCAGTGCTGATGGTGGGGTAATGAACATAGCTTCCAACTCGGCAACCACCTAGATACTTAAACAGAGGAAGCGTGAAAGCGTAGCCCATCGAATCAATGTAAACATCGGGAACACACTGCATTAGCGCTTCCCAGCCCAGAAAAATGGATCCCAGACTTTGGCCCAGCAGTGTGAAATGAGGATAGAGTGAATCTTCCACAAGGTAGCGCTTCCTTAAGAAAACAAACTTCACCGGGCGAGTTAACCTGATGTTAAATCTTCTGAACGCGCCTTCCAGTATCTGCTGGCCATTGACGTCGGCATCGCCAGTATAAACAACATAAAGTGCTTCTGGATACCTAAAATAAGGAAAGAATTTCAGTAGGTTAGGTGAAAACAGCAAAGCATTGTAGATCATCATTTTTCTCATGATCATAAAGAAGCTTATTTTCAGACTAAAAAAATGTTTTCCACTGATTTTATGACTCCATTCTACCTGGGTCTTTCACTGCCCTACAACTAAAATGTTAGTCTTCTAAAGGAAACTTCTAGTTCTTCGCTATTCTCTCTACTAAGAGTTTTGCATATAGCAGACATCAACAAAATAGCTGATTTATAAATGAGGCATTTTCATTCCTAAGAAATGTTCAAAAATGTGATTTTGACAACTTTCTCAGTATTAAAATGGTGATTTAGCCTGTGTGCAGTCATGTTCAACTCTTTGCAACCCGAAGGACTACAGCCTGCCAGGCTCCCCTGTCCATGAAATTTTCCAAGCAAGAATACTGGAGTGGGTTGCCATTTCCTTCTCCAGGGGATCTTCCTGAACCAGGAATCAAACCCACATCTCCTGCATTGTCAAGAGGATTCTTTACCGCTGAGCTGGTAGTGAAATATTAATAAAATATTCATAAACAAGAGTTAACATTCATGAAAGGTAGTTAACATTCACTAAAAGTATGTTTGAGGAGGGCATGGCAACCCACTCCAGTATTCTTGCCTAGAGAATCCCCATTGACAGAGGAGTCTACAGTCCATGAGGTTGCAAAGTCAGACATGACTCAGTGACTGGGCACAGCAGAGCACAAAGGTATCTTTAGATGGGATCATAAATGCTAAAGCATTACTCAGGGATTTTTTGTGTGTGTCTCACCATTTATTTAACTTTTTATTTTGTACTTGGGTATAGCTAATTAACAATGTTGTGACAGCTTCCAGTGAACAGTGAAGGGACTCAGCCATACAAACACATGTATCCATTCTCCCCCAGACTCTGCTCCCATCCAGGCTGCCATGTGACATTTACTCAGGGCTTTAACCTGAGGAATGCACAAAGGTTTTCAAAGCTGGGCCTTGAGCCTGCATCACAATTATATATAATGAAAACATGGAAAAATACCTTATTCTGATTTTAACACTTTGGCGCACTCTGGTTGTATTTACAATTATTCTCTGAGTCATACAGAGAATGGGGATCTTCTGTCAAGTCAGGAAAGATTTGTAGGAATTAACTAAGGAGAAACAGGTTGTTTCGGAACAAAAAGGAACACTAGATGAAAAGGCAAGGAATCTTATAAAGGTACATGCCCCGAGTTCAGTAGGCTGGAGCAAAGTATGTGTGAGGGGGGTGGGGAGGGATGAGAGACAAAAAGTGGCAAGAGAAAGATGCAAAAGTATCTTCTATGCCGTACTCATTATTTGGAGCTTTTTGTTTGTTAGTGAGCTGGAGGAGTAATAGGGATCGCTGGGGAGTACATGCACAAATCTCATGACACATGACCACTGCTCTCGTGAGTTCAGTAATCCAGAGACAAGGCTAATGCACACTGTCCTGAGAAGGAAAGAGCATGGGCCAGAGGAGGGAAGGCTTCAAGGAGGTGGGGATTAATACAGGATTTAAGAAAACTCTCTGCATTTAGGGATTTATGGGAGATGGCAGAGGACACACAGAAATGGTGGCGAGAAGCCAAGCTGGGGCTTAGAGTGGAGACACAGAGAGCTGAGGCATTACTCACGAGGACTTTGAAACTGAGAGGCGAGTGCCAGGAAGTAAGGTCACCATGGAGAGAAAACACTCTTCCTTATATGATAAAACAATAATGGAACCTGTGTTTTGCTATGCTTTTTCTTGTGGGACTAGAGTGTGGAGAAGGAAGCCTGAAACATTAAAAGATGTGTAAAACCAAATTCTTTCTATTAAATAACATGGTACCTTACTTAAGACTATCCAACTGGTAATGATATGAAAATCAGAGTCAAACAGATGCTTTCATAGAGAATATTTGCTGTGTATCACCACTGACTAAAGGTATTCAGATTTCAAGTATTAAACGCTTCATAGTATTTGGTCAATTTCTGTTTATTATTCAATCTCCTCCATATACTCTCCCAAGGTGACCAGTTATCCCCACTAAATTACGCCATAAAAGGGCAGATACTTTCTGTTCTTTATCATATCAATGGTAAAGATAAAGTTCAATGGGGTATTTTAAAAAAAGATTTATTTATTCACTTATTTTTGGTTCCACCGGGTCGCGCAGCTGCTGAGCACGGGCTCCCTCTGGCTGTGGCTAGTGGGGGCGCTCTTCTTCCTTGTGGTGAGCGGGCTTCTTACAGCAGTGGCTTCCCTTGCTGCACTACACAGGCTGCAGGCACGTGGGCTTCAGCACTCGTGGCGCGGGGGCTCTAGAGCACTGGCTCAGTAAGCTGTGGCACACAGGGCTTAGTTCACACTGCACGCGAGAACTTCCCAGACCACGGGTTGAACTGTGAGCCCTGCACTGGCAGGCAGATTCTCAACCTCTAGACCACCAGGGAAGCCCTTCAACAGGATCTTAAAAGACAGGGTGGCGTATGAAGAAGGGTTTCCCTGCTAAAGAACAGTTTAAAAAAGGAATCCCTGGCTAGGAATACGGTACCAGAAAAGACACATTCTGGGTAATGGTTTTTTAAAACCAGTAATAATATACCAAATTAGCTAAGGAAGATGCATACCTACTTTTTCTGTAGAGCTCTTAAGGCACACCATAACACTCTTTCTCCTCCTCCGCCAGCATTGCAGTATGGATGGAAAAATGCAATCACCGTTTGACTTGTCCCAGTTTTGCCAGATGACACTGACTTTTTCTTTCTCTGTAGCAGCAGTCGGATTCTCCAAAGGCCAATAAATAAACACACACACAAAGTTCCACATACAAACAGCCCGAGGAAGAATAATGAAGAAAAAAACCTGAAACGAGAGGGTAATGGTGAAAACGGATATCATGTCATTAAAAAATGGTCCTGATGAACCTATGTGCAGGGCAGCAATAGAGACAAAGACACACAGAACAGACTTGTGGACACAGCACGGGAAGGAGAGGGTGGGACGAACTGAGAGAGCAGTGAAGCATATACTGGAGACAGAAATGGCACCCCACTCCAGTTTTCTTGCCTGGAGAATCCCAGGGATGGGGGAGCCTGGTGGGCTGCCTTCTATGGGGTCGCACACAGTTAGACATGACTGACGTGACTTAGCAGCAGCAGCAGTGAAACATATATGTTACCTATCTAAAATAGACAGCCAGTGGGAATCTGCTGTATAATGCAGGGAGCTCAACCTGGTGCTCTGGGACAACCTAGGGGATGCGATGGGGTGGGAAGTTGAAGGGAGGTTCAAGCAGGAGGGGACATATGTATACGGATGGCTGATTCACATTAGGCAGAAACCAATACAACACTGTAAAGCAACTATCCTTCAATTAAAAATAAATAAATCAAAAGACTAACAGGAAAAAATGAGAGGCTACAAATTGAAGTCTAATTTCACATAGCTGTTTTTTTATAATAGTAGCAAAGAAAGAAATTTTATAGCTTATGAGTCTAATAAAATACTCAGCTATTAAAATTCTAATACTACAGAATATCTAATGTCAAAAGTGCAAGTCCCCTTTAATTCCACAGCATGCTGGCATGTCAATGTAAAAGTGCAAGTCCCCTTTAATTCCACAGAGTGCTGGCAAGTCAATGTACTTTTTCTTTTTAATCGGTAGTAAAAATCAATGTTGATCCACCTTTCTCCTAATTCATTATATTTACTAAAGGATTAAAATAAATTTAATTATTAACCTAAACAAGATATGACTGGGAATGGCATCTGACCCCAAGATGACAACACGTAATCCTAAGAAATATGTCTTCCAAATGGTGAATATTCCACAGTTCAAAGTTTGGTGAGATACTAAATCATTTTTCTTCTCTCACTTCACATCAAGTAGAACAAGTTTTGAGGGAAGAGGAAATTTAGATGTCTCCAATTCTATTCTGAGTGCTATGTCTGATCTGTTTACACGAGCCTGAAACCACTGCTTCCCTAAATGTTTCTGAACCTGTTATTTATTATTTTTTTGCTTGTTTTCTTGCTGCCATGCAGCTTGGGGATCCCTGAACACTTCCAGAAAGTGGAAAGTGCGGAGTCCTAACCACTGGACTGCCATGCAAGTCCCAGTCACTTGTTTTCTTTGAAGCAAGAGTCAATTACTTCATTTTCCAGAAAACACCTACTAAATACCAAGTCAAAGGGATCATGGTTTGTCTGTCAGTTGTTCTTCCAAATAAGAACTGTGTCCTCTATAAAGTATGCCTACTTCACTTTGCAACGTAGACAGTTATACAAGAGCTTTTCCTTAAGACAACTATTTTACTCTGGTATGGAGAAGTGCTTTATGTGTTCAATCCATTTTGTCATATAGAATATTAGACAGGTATGTACTCAAGGGTTTAGATTTAACAAAATTAATAATTTTTACTGCTTCATCAAGGACATTTTAAAGAAAAACTGGCTTTATCAAGTGCATGGAGATGAAAAACACAATGACTACTAGTAAGTTTGAGAACACTGCCTTGATTTGTGCCAAGTAGTGGTTTTATCCACCAAGACTTTTGCACTATCAGTGCAAATGTCAACAAAACAAAAACTGTGTCCTCTAAACATTATATAAAAATAATTTTTACCAGGAGGAGTCACTGAAAGGGTCTTAGGGACTCTCAGGTGCCTACGAGCCTCAATGAACCACAATTTAAGAGCCACTGCTGGGAAGACTGGACAAAAGTTTGACAGAAGTGGTAAGAGTGGCCACAACGTTTGGAATATATCAGTTCATGAAAGCAACATTGTCTTAACTAGTTAGCTTTCCTTTCCCAGGACAAGACAAGAAGCTGTTTAATTAAAAATGCTGCTGACTCAGAATCCAAAGATTTCCATGACATTTTCTTCAAATGACTTAAGTGAAAAAATATGATAGGATTTTCAAACCGAACTATTCAACTTACAATCAGAAAAGAATCATATTTATCACTATTAATCACTAAAGTTAACCCAGTTCTTTCATTTTCAATCTGTTAGTTTCAAAGATACACCTACAGGTTCTATTAAGAAATTTATCAAACATCCTACCGTACTTGTACCTCAAACTACCCACACAGAATTTGTTTAAATATAACTAAAATGTGTCATTAAATATTTATTCATATTCAAGCACAAGACTTTAAAAAGGTAAGTGTAATCAACAATGAGTCATTCCATTCGGCAAATGTTTATTTAGTCATTATCATGTGCAAAGCAGGGAGTTAAGCATATTTCAAATAGCAGAGAAGAATATGAAGGCTCTGAAAATAGACTTTCTTGTTGGAATGTTTTAAATAATCATTACAGAATTTGAAGTAGGGGGGACAAAAGTGAAAAAGAAATAATACCTGAATTCTGGAGAGAATACATATACACTGCTATTCAGGATGCTATCATATTAATGATAAATTTTCAACATGAACAAAAATACACAGGCGTTAAAAGAGCTGTGTAGGTAGAATATACTAGGTCTTCTGTTTTATTAGTGTTAAGTCGACACACACAAAATACAGTAGTATTACAACAACAAAAGTGGGGGAAAGGTCTGGGAGTTTTTCACCAACATGTTATCAATAGTTATCTCTGGATTGTAGCATTTCTGAAGACTTACTTTTTGCACATCTATTTCCTAACTTTTCTACCAAAACACCCCCACAATATATTATCTGTACAATAAAGACAAAAAGGTAGCTTCCCTGGTGGCTCAGACAGTAAAGAATCCGCCTGCAATGCGGGAGACCTGGGTAGGATCCCTGTGTTGGGAAGATCCCCTGGAGGAGGGCATGGCAACCCACTCCAGGGTTCTTGCCCGGAGGATCCCCAAGGCCAGAGGCTGGCGGACACGACTGAGCAACTAAGCACAGCACACAGAAAATATATAACTACATTTCCATCAGTCAGAAAAGAAATCAAAAGAAAATCAAGAAGAGGACTCAACATAAACTTGACATTAAAATGACATATGTTAACAATGACTGTTTCGATGAGTGAAAGAGGGCACACTAAGACAACAAAAGATCCGGTTTCTTCAACAAAAAGAGCATGATAGAATGGAGAATGAATTCGTGGCTCAATCATAAAGGAAAATGAGGAACGAATATGAATAATTTATAACAGACTAATTGGAGCGGACACAAGAGAAAGGAAAAGCTAAAGCAAAGAGGGAAAGCGAGCTCTCAGAGCAGTGAGGCAGTGACGCGGTAAACCGGGTCTTCAATTCAACCTTCTCGTGTATCCAAAGACCCCAAAGGGAATGCTCACTGGCCTTGAGAAAATAGCTTAAATTCATGACAAGGAAAGCCTCTGCCTGCACATATTAGTCGCACTGGGCAGACACTTAGGACTTAAGTACCGAAAACGCCTGCGAACCCACACTACCCGCCCCTCACCTCAATAACTCAGACAAGCACCAGCCCCTTTCAGCAGCCGCCATCTTCCGCCGACCCTCGAACTCAGGAAGCGTTTCGTAGTTCCTCTTCTCTATTGGCTCCTGAGGAACCTTGCGTCATTCCGCCCGCCCACACGGGGCCGACTGTGCACCTCAATTGGTTGCCGGTAGTAGCTTCCCACGGCCCTCCAGCCAATAGAATCTCCAGAGGAGTGGACAAGTTTTCCGCGTGGCGCCCTGGGTCCCGGCCCCCTCGTGGGCGGAGCCGTGGGGGGAGTTGGACATGGGGAGGGCGTGGCCTGTGATGGACAGTCGGTGCACCCGCCCTCGGCCCCCTTCCCCACCGAAGCCCCCGTCCGGCGCACAGGCCCCTATTCTAGAGCACCGCTGTGGGTCGGAAACCAATGGGAGGCTGTTGCGCGTGTGGGGTCGATTTTCCAGGTGCGGAGTTCACAACCGCTGCAGCTGCAGCGTTTCTGATCCGCGGCGCCCTGGAGTCAGGCGCGGAGCCCCAGAGGGAGTTGCGCAGAGCGGACCCGACGGTGACCCCCGCCACGCCGCACCTTCCCGGCCGGCAGTGGGCGATCCTGGGGATCTGCATCTCCGGCCTGGGTCTACGCGGCTCGCCCTGGCTCCTTCTCTCCCTTGGCACACGCCCAAGGCTGAAGATAGACCGAGGGCAGAGCGCACCAGTCCAGGCGGTAGCGGAGATCGGTGAGGGGGGACGGGCCCGTCCTGACTGGGTTCAGCTCGGCCGAGTACTCTCGGGCACCGACAGGCCCGTCTCTGGGTGTGGGTGAGGGTCTCCGGCCCACCCTCCCCTCAAGCTCTCATCCATGCGGCCCCCAGGGCCAGGGGCGGAGTGGCGCGCAAGTTTGAATTAGCCGGTGGAGGTCGAGCTGCAGATTCCTCCTCTGAAATGCAGGTGCCGGATTGGGTTAGAACCGAACCACGAGGATGCCACCCACGGCGCGCTCCTCCTCTCCCTGGGTTTTAACTCCGCGCTTCTCGTCCCCTGACCAGGTGACCTTTGGCTCCGGGCTGAATCACGGAAGAAATTAGTCTCTCCGCAAGATGAAGCCAGAGGAGGAGAAACCGATTTTAGATCGCGAAAAGGCCAGTCGGAGAGTGAGTTACCTTCCCCGGGTGCTGTGTGCGCACACCTGCCTGGAGGACCTTCGGCGCTCATCTACCGTCCTTGCTGCGCTCGGCGCTGGTGTGCGCGGGGGAGGCTCCTCGGCGCGTGGCTTGTTAGAGAACACCCTTTAGAAAGGGCGTGCTATTAACTGGTTTTCAGTAACAGTTTAAAACCCAACACTTTTCTGTTCCTCGGATGTTGAGGAGTTTGATGCTGGAGAGGTAAAGTGAGAGTTGACTTGTTTTGTAAGATCCCTAATTGTCCAGTTCGAGTAAATTAGCTGTCCTGAAAAGGTCTTCAAGAATTGGTGCATCGACCTCTTCATGGTCTATCCAGGTCCCGTGGTGGTGTTTTGTTGTCGTTTGCTTTTGAAGAACTATTTTGAGTTGTTTTAAATTATGCAAGTAATTTAGTGTGGTCTCTTAAAAACAGGATGCAAATATTTAGCATGAAAACCAAACTTATTTTCCAATGTTTTTCTGCTCATATTCATAGATCTTCATTCATTCAGCAAATACTTACTGAAAACTAAAAACTTCTCAGGCACAGTTTTGGAAAAGGAAATGCAGTGGTGTTCACATATCTGTTATGTTAATGCATATCTATATCTCCAGAGAAATCTTTAGGTTCTTGTATATGTGGTTTTGTTGCAGGAAGAAGGACCCCTCCCAGGCCGGAAACTGGGCTCTTTTCTAACGCTTGGAAATGAATCATTCTAATTCAGAGTCTTTCCTGGTGGTGCACGCATCACTCAGCCAAGATAGATGCTAGTGAGAGGGATTCTGGGAAGTGGAAGGACACACAGTGTCTCCTTTAGACCTTTCTTGAACTCTTCCAGTTGGTGGTGGCTTATTAGTTCTGAATTCCTTATCAGGATCTCCTGTCATAAAACAACTCATGCACATGGTTACTATGGTACCTGGCCAAGGTGGACGATTTCAATCAGTGTGCTTCCCCTAACAGTTTTAGAATATTTGTTATTATTAATCACTTAGTTGTGTCCAGTTCTTTGTGACCCCGTGGACTGACTGTAGACTGCCAGGCTCCACTGTCCATGGGATTCTCCAGGAGAGAATACTGGAGTAGGTGGCCATTCCCTTCTCCAGGGGGTCTTCCCTACCCAGGGATCTGAACCTGGGTCTCAGGCATTGCAGGAGGATTCTTCACCATCTGAGCCACGAGGGAAGGTTTTACCTAAAGGAGATCATGTAGTGTGTGTGTGTGTTTTACCTAAAGGAGATCATATAGTGTGTGTGTCTGTGTGTGTGTGTGTCTGTGTGTGTTTTACCTAAAGGAGATCATATAGTGTGTGTGTGTGTTTTACCTAAAGGAGATCATGTAGTGTGTGTGTGTGTGTGTGTGTGTGTGTTCCAGTTTAACAGTATATTTTGGAGATTGTTTCATGTTAGTACATAAGTGTCCATGTAACTTAGTTTCACCTCTGCGCAGTATGGATGCTCCGTTGTGTATTTCTTCTTTTCCCATGGGTAGACATTCTGATTGCTTCTATTTTTTGTCTCTCACAAATCATGCTGTAGTGGACATTGTT
>SJYC01138790.1:0-11158 GCA_006408675.1 Madoqua kirkii
TCATGTTAGTACATAAGTGTCATGTAACTTAGTTTCACCTCTGCGCAGTATGGATGCTCCGTTGTGTATTTCTTCTTTTCCCATGGGTAGACATTCTGATTGCTTCTATTTTTTGTCTCTCACAAATCATGCTGTAGTGGACATTGTTGTATGTGATTTTTCATGCTGACCTTTGAGTATTTCTCTAGGATAGATACCTGTGCTTAGTCACTTCAGTCGTGTCCAACTCCCTACAACCCTATGGACTGTAGCCCCACCCTAGGCTCTCTTGTCCAGGAGATTCTCCAGGCAGGAATACTGGAGTGGGTTACCATTTCCTCCTCCAGGGTATCTTCCCAACCCAGGGACTGAACTCAAGTCTCGGATCTCTTACATTGCAGGCAGATTCTTTACTGCTGAGTCACTGGGGAAGCCCAGGATAGATGCCTAGGCCAGGGTTGCTGATCTGAAGAGCAGACTGTGCCTTTCCTACGGATTACTGAAATTCACTGGACAGCATGAGTGCATTCCCTTTAGGGGTGAAATTCATCTAGGCCCTGGTTATGTAGAAAGGAAGGAAAAATAGACTATGGATGGGCAGAGAGAGGCTGCTCAATAGTTGATTCTTACTGGAATGACTCTGCATTTAATGGAGGAGCAGGGAGAGCACCTGTGGGGGAGGCCAACTCGTAGAGAAGAGGAGACTTAGAACTCTTAGGGTGCCCGCACCACTCTGTCCAGTAAAACAAATCCTTATCTTTCCAGGTCAAGCTCGAGACCTGCCTCTTCTTAAAACTCTGTAACTGTCTCTGTTCATGCCACGCTTCACCCTCTTCTGGATTCCACTGATAACACTGCCAGCCAGCACTATTGAGCTTCCTGTGTGCTGAGTACTGTGTTGAAGCACTTTCTATTCTTCTCTGTACACACTCATTTAATCCTCATAAAACCTTTTGATGTAGGTATTTTCTCATCTTCACCATTTATTTGACAGTTTGTTTCAATACAAGCATACCTTAGAGATACTGTGGCTTCAGTTCCAGACCACCACAGTAAAGCAAACAGGCTTTGTTTGGTTTCCCAGTACATATAAAAGTTATGTTTACGCCATGCTGTTGTCTGTAAAGAAGGCTGAACGCCAAAGAATTGATGCTTTTGAACTGTGATGTTGAAGAAGACTCTTGAGAGTTCCTTGGACTGCAAGGAGATCAAACCAGTCCATCCTAAAGAAAATCAATGCTGAATATTCTTTGGAAGAACTGATGTTGAAGCACCAGTCCTTTGGCATGTGAAGAGCTGACTCGTTGGAAAAGACCCCGATGCTGAGAAAGATTGAAGGCAGGAGGAAAAGGGGATTGCAGAGGATGAGATGGTTGGCTGGCATCACCAACTCAATGGACATGAGTTTGAGCAAGCTCTGGGAGATGGTGAGGAACGAGGAGGCCTGGCGTGCTGCCGTTCATGGGGTCGCAAAGAGTTGGACACGACTGAGCTACTCAACAACAACAAAGTGTACAATAGTATTAGGTCTAAAAAAATGTTCACATCCTAATTTAAAAATAACTTGATTGCTAAAAAGTGCTAACCATCATCTGAGCCTTCAATGAGTCATAACCCTTTTGTTAGTGGAGGGTCTTGCCACTACCAGCTAAGAATTGTCACTCACCACATGATTCTACACGTATGAAGTCACTGGCCCTGCAACCGTAGCCCTTCAGCACACCCTGCAAAGAGTTCAGGGCAGAGATCAGGAATGAGGTACTCTGTGCTCTCAGAAAGCTAGCAGAACAGGCCTTCAGATAGTTAGATACTTTCAGGAGA
This sequence comes from Madoqua kirkii, assembly GCA_006408675.1. Taxonomy (NCBI): domain Eukaryota; kingdom Metazoa; phylum Chordata; class Mammalia; order Artiodactyla; family Bovidae; genus Madoqua; species Madoqua kirkii. The sequence continues at coordinate 1,801 of SJYC01138790.1, forward strand.
TTTTATGAGCCCAGTTTCTTGGATCTTCTCATACCTAGGAAAACACTAAAATCATTAGTGGAGACCTCTGCTCCATGTGTCTGGCAGCAGGCAACTTTCTTGAAAGATGTGTGCTTAACTGCATGTATCCCCTGTCCCTAAAATCATATATATATATTGACTCCCTGCACTGTGCAGCAGTTCCTCAGAGCTATCTCATTGTAGGCCCACATGAAACTTAACTCACAACTCTTAGTCTGAGCTTTTTTTTTTTTTTTTTTTGGTCAATACCTCATCGTTAATGGAAGCTGACCAATCAGGGTGGTGTTTGCTGAAGGTTGGGGGTGGCTGTGGCAATTTCTTAAAATAAGACAACAGTGAAGTTTGCCACACTGATTGACTCTTCCTTTTATGAACGATTTCTCTGTTTGATAGCATTTTACCCACAGGAGAACTTTCAAAATTGGAGTCAGTCCTCTCAAACCCTGCCACGACTTGATCAACTAGTTTGATAAAGTTTATGTAACATTCTAAATCCTTTCTTGTCATTTCAGCAGGTCTTCACAGCATCTATATTTTTTTTTTTTTTTTTTTTGGTCAATACCTCATCGTTAATGGAAGCTGACCAATCAGGGTGGTGTTTGCTGAAGGTTGGGGGTGGCTGTGGCAATTTCTTAAAATAAGACAACAGTGAAGTTTGCCACACTGATTGACTCTTCCTTTTATGAACGATTTCTCTGTTTGATAGCATTTTACCCACAGGAGAACTTTCAAAATTGGAGTCAGTCCTCTCAAACCCTGCCACGACTTGATCAACTAGTTTGATAAAGTTTATGTAACATTCTAAATCCTTTCTTGTCATTTCAGCAGGTCTTCACAGCATCTATACCGGGAGTAGATCCCATCTTTGAGCAAATCACAGTCTTCGTTCATCCACAAGATGCAGCTCCTCTTCCATGAAAGTGTATCATAAGATTGCAGCGATTCAGTCACTTTTCAGGCTCCCCTTTAATTCTCCTTCACTTGCTTTTCCCTGGTAGCTCACCTGGTAAAGAATCCGCCTGCAATGCAGGAGACCCTGGTTCGATTCCTGGGTCAGGAAGATCCCCTGGAAAAGGGACAGGTACCCACTCCAGTATTCTTGGGCTTCTCTTGTGGCTCAGCTGGTGAAGAATCTGCCTGCAATGTGGGAGACCTGGGTTCAATCCCTGTGTTGGGAAGACCCCCTGGAGAAGGGAAAGGCTGCACACTCCAGTATTCTGGCCTGGAGAATTCCATGACTGTAGTCCATGGGGTCGCAAAGAGTCGGACACAGCTGAGCGACTTGTCACTCACTCACTCATGCTTGCTTTTCCAGCACATCTGCAGTTACTTTCCTCATTAAAGTCTTGAACCCCTCAAAATCATCCTTGAGAGTTAGAATCAATTTCTTCCAAATTCCTGATAATGTTGGTATGTTGACCTGTTCCCATGAGTTGTGTGTGTGTATGTAGTTGCTCAGTTATGTCTGACTGTTTGCAACCCCATGGACTATAGCTCACCAGGCTCCTCTGCTCATGGAATTCTCCAGGCAAGAATGCTGGGATGGGTTGCCATTTCCTTCTCTAGGGGATTGAACTCAGTTTCCCCACATTGAAGGCAGATTCTTTGTTGTCTGAACCACCAGGGAAACCCATGAGTCATGAATGTGCCTAAGAAGAGTAAACAAATAGTGTTATTCTGATGCTGAGAGGTGTGGCGAAGTAGATGAATCAGGGGAGAGGCATTAGGATGGCATGGAAATAGAGGGCCTCTTTTAAGCAGGTGATCAGGGAGTTCTTCCTGAAGGAGGTGGCATTTGCGTGGAGACCCAAGTGACTCAGATTTGGGGGGAAGTGTTCTAGGTTGAAGAACCACAGGGTGTTAAGGTTCTAAGTTAGGAGTGACCTGAATGTCTGAGGAGCAATAAGAAAGCCAGAGTGGCTGGAGCAGAGGGAGGTGGGGGAAGAGGTAGAACACGAGGTCAGTGTTCATCATCTTTACAAATGGGGACACTGAGGCAGAGAGAAGTTAGGTAGCTCACTGGAAGTCCTGTGGCTGGCAAGGGTCAGATCTGGGATTGAGTCCCACCCAGCTTGGCCTTTCTTGCTTTCTCAGATATGTATTTTCTTCCAAACTTACTTGACAATTGATCATATACCACTTGCCTTTGATCAAACTTTTCTTTGCAATATAGTTTTGAAACAGAGCTTTCCTTTGCAATTCTATGCTTCTTGAAAGTAGGTAGCAGGTTAGAATCATTTAAAAACTACTCTGCGCAGCACATAGTAGGTGCACCACAGTGGCTGTTGAATAAAGAATTAGACCATGATCCCTTCCTCTGGTCTTCTCTTTAGAGGCCTCCCTGTGGGGCAGCAGTGACCCTTCCTGAATAGGAGGTGGCCTGTGACCTGGCCATTGGCCTTCAGTCCACAAACACTGGAGCACCTTCTGTTCACTTGTGGGGGCCTAGCAGAGGGATGCAGAGATGAACAGAGGTGCGCCCTGTGCTCTTGGAGCCAGCAGTCCATGGGTGCTGGAGCAGAGGTGTCCTCACAGCGTAGGTTGCACAGACAAGGGTGACCGGCCTCTCCTGGGAGGGAGGAGTGCAGAAAGCAATCTGGAGGCAGTGGTGAGGTCTTGGAGGAGGCATGGGCATTGGCTGGACTCATAGTGGACTGGAAGGAAGGATGTTGCCAATGGAGACTAGCGTGTACAAAGGCCCAAGGACAGGACTGGAAGGATGTATTTGGGAGGCTGTGAGTGGCATGAAAAGTGATTATAGAAGGCCCAGTTTTTCAGATCAGGGGTTCGGACTTTATGCCCAAATTGGAGAGTTTGAGCATAGGACAGCAGTCTTGAGACACTGCTCAAGGGAGTGGAGCTGTTGGAACCTTGCTAGAGGTCTTGGACAATGACCTGCATCATCCAGACCGCAGGTGGCTGAAGAGCCTAAAGAGGAACTGGGAGATGGCTGTTTTGTCCCTTTTTCGGTGGAGTCTACATTCCTGAGGGTCCTAATGTCAGAGGCCAGCGGTTATCCGGACAGCTCCAACATAGAGCACATTTGGTACTGTAGTAACTGGGGACTACATTACAGGGGTGTGAGTATGCTGGCTTTATATGTGTCTTTATCTGACATGCATTCTCTTCTCCATTGCAAGCATGGGGATGGGCCAGTGACCTGAGCACTGTTCACTGATAGCATAGCGTAGATAGCCAGGACATATCCGAGATCAGGTGTGTGCAGTGTTATTTCTATCTGTAGAGTTGGAATCACTGCCAAGTGGAATTCTGGAATGTTTGTGACTTTTTTTTTCTTAATTAGGTTAAAGGAGAAAAACTGAGTGGATCAAAGGTTGATGAGATAAAAGTAGAGGGCAGAGCAGAGAGTGACTCTTCTATTGTGATGTAACTAACACTGCAAATAAGAGTTTTAAAACACCAGTAATTGTGAAATCCATGGTGCTTGAATCCTGTAACTGTGTTGAAAGCTGGGTTCCTCCCCAAACTAAAAGCTACCCCCAGCATCGGGCATTAGAAACACTTAAAATTCATTGGGAAATTGCTATTATAAAAATAATTTACCTCTATAACAAAAATCTGGAAGATAAAGACCAAAAGGAGCAATTTACTTCTATTCCTGCCACTCTCAGGATTGTTAAAAAAAAAAAAAAATTCATCCAACAACACAAGAGAAGACTACACATGGACATCACCAGATGGTCAACACCGAAATCAGACTGATTATATTCTTTGCAGCCAAATATGGAGAAGCTCTATAAAGTCAACAAAAATAAGACCAGGAGCTGACTGTGAACTCCTTATTGCCAAATTCAGACTTAAATTGGAGAAAGTAGGGAAAACCGCTAGACCATTCAGGTATGACCTAAATCAAATTCCTTATGATTATACAGTGGAAGTGAGAAATAGATTTAAGGGCCTAGATCTGATAGATAGAGTGCCTGATGAACTATGGAATCAGGTTTGTGACATTGTACAGGAGACAGGGATCAAGACCATCCCCATGGAAAAGAAATGCAAAAAAGCAAAATGGCTGTCTGAGGAGGCCTTACAAATAGCTGTGAAAAGAGAATCAAAAAGCAAAGGAGAAAAGGAAAGATATGAGCATCTGAATGCAGAGTTCCAAAGAACAGCAAGAAGAGATAAGAAAGCCTTCTTCAGTGATCAATGCAAAGAAATAGAGGAAAAGAACAGAATGGGAAAGACTAGAGATCTCTTCAAGAAAATTAGAGATACCAAGGGAACATTTCATGCAAAGATGGGCTTGATAAAGGACAGAAATGATCTGGACCTAACAGAAGCAGAAGATATTAAGAAGAGGTGGCAAGAATACATAGAAGAAAAATACATAGTACAAAAAAGACCTTCATGATGCAGATAATCTCAATGGTGTGATCACTCATCTAGAGCCAGACATCCTGGAATGTGAAGTCAAGTGGGCCTTAGAAAGCATCACTAGGAACAAAGCTAGTAGAGGTGATGGCATTCCAGTTGAGCTATTTCAAATCCTGAAAGATGATGCTGTGAAAGTGCTGCACTCAATCTGCCAGCAAATTTGGAAAACTCAGCAGTGGCCACAGGACTGGAAAAGGTCAGTTTTCATTCCAATCCCAAAGAAAGGCAATGCCAAAGAATGCTCAAACGACTGCACTATTACACTCATCTCACACACTAGTAAAGTAATGCTCAAAATTCTCCAAGCCAGGCTTCAGCAATCCCTCAACTGTGAACTCCCTGATGTTCAAGCTGGTTTTAGAAAAGGCAGAGGAACCAGAGATCAAATTGCCAACATCTGCTGGATCATGGAAAAAGCAAGAGAGTTTCAGAAAAACATCTATTTCTGCTTTCTTGACTATGCCAAAGCCTTTGACTGTGTGGATCACAATAAACTGTGGAAAATTCTTCAAGAGATAGGAATCCCAGACCACCTGACCTGCCTCTTGAGAAATCTATATGCAAGTCAGGAAGCAACAGTTCGAACTGGACATGGAACAACAGACTGGTTCCAAATAGGAAAAGGAGTACGTCAAGGCTATATATTGTCACCCTGCTTATTTAACTATATGTATACATATATCCCCTCCCTCTTGAGCCTTCTTCCCACCCCCTAAGCCCACCCGCTCTGGGTCATCACGGAGCAGCGAGCTGAGCCCCCTGTGCTATACAGCAGCTTCCTACTAACTGCCTGTTTTACACACGGTCGTATGTATCTGTTGGTCCCGGTCTCCCATTCTTTCCACCCTCCCCTTCACCCCCAGCTTCGTCCACAGGGACATCAGTGCTGTCACTTCTCCACCTCTTTGTCTCTGTTCCTATGCAGGGAACCCTCTCTTTATCTTGCAGGTGACCTCACTAATTTTGATTAGGAAGTTTTATAGGTCACCTTTTTGAGAGGGGTTGAAACTACAATTAAGCCTTGATTTGCAGGAGTCGGGGGCACATGACTGCGTAGGGCACTTGTAATTTCTTTCTAACAGTAATATCTGAGCTTAGACTGCTGGCTTGGAGGGAAAAGGAACGGGTGAGTGAAGGAGAGAGCCAGCTTTGCAGGGGGCACTTTCTGAATGTTGACTGTCGGAAAGTTTAGCAGTCAGTGTTTGGTAGCAAGCAAATAAAGAAAGCTGTTTTTAGTACTCTCTGTAATTCATTCAACAAATAGTTACTGAGAAACTTTAAAATAGACGCACTGTTTTTGTGCAGGGAATACAGTGCTGAGTGAAGAAAACAGACAATTCCCACCCTTGTGAAACTTAGATCCTAAATAGGGAGACAAGTAAACAAGTCAGTAAAATATATGTTGTTATATCAGGCAGTAGTTGAGTCCTCTGCAGAAAAATAAGTAGGAAAGGACCATAGCAAGTGGGAATGTTTGAGACTGTACCCCAGGGAACTGGGGGAGCCCCTGAGAAGGTGACCTTTGAGCAGGGACATTAGAAGGCGAGGACGTGAGTCAGCTGGATGCAGGCTGTTGGGTTTGGGCTTTCCTGGTAGCTGAGCTGGTAAAGAATTCACCTGCAGCGCAGAGATCCCGATTCAATTCCTGGGTCAGGGAGAAGGGATAGGTTACCCTATCCAGTATTCTTGGGATTCCCTGGTGGCTCAGCTGGTAAAGAATCAGCCTGCAATGCGGGAGATGTGGGTTCAGTCCCTGGGTCCGGACGATCCCCTGGAGGAGGGCATGGCAACCCACTCCAGTATTCTTCCCTGGAGAATCTCATGGACAGAGAAGCCTGGCAGGCCATAGTCCGTGGGGTTGCAAAGAGTCGAACACGACTCCGCGACTAAGCACAGCATAGCACATTTGTAAGCCAGAGGCCACAGTCAAGGACAAAGGCCCTGGGCAGGAGCCGGCCTTGCTTTGTTCCAGGACCAGCCACATCTCAAAACTGGTCTTGGCTGAGGAGAGAGGGGTGTGAGGATAGACTGACTATAAGGATTTTAGGTTCCTCCTTTCTTGTAAATACGTGGAAACCCCCTGCAGGGCTCTTAGGGGAACCTCATCAAGGGAATGGCAACCCACTCTGTTATTCTTGCCTGGAGAATCTCATGGACAGAGGAGCCTGGTGGGCTATAGTGTCGCAGAGTTGGACATGACTGAAGTGACATAGCATCCTCTGATGTCCCCTTTAAGAAGATTCCTCTGGCGTTTGTTTCATGAATAGACTTTAGGAGGTAAGAGGAGAGACCAAAGGTCCCTACGATTATATTAATAATGCAGGTGAGATGTACTAGTGGCCTGGACCGTGTTGTCATGGGGATACTGAGAAGTGGTTGGATGCTGGATGTATTTGAGATAGAATTGACAGGATATGTGAGTTTGAAAGGAAGAGACGATTCTCAGCAAGGGTGAATCCAAGATTTTTTTTTCCTGGGTGAATGGAAGGAAGAGTTGCCTTTTACTAAGGTGGGAAGGACTGAAAGAAGCAGGGAAGGGGCGTGAGAACTAAAAGATATGCGACCCACGAGAGCACCGAATTTCAGTGTTATTCAGGGACCATATTGAATTCTGTAGACCAGGAGACAGTCTCTAGATTGCTCTGAGAAACTGTTCCAAAGAGGCAAGGGAGGAGCCAGGGTACATGTATGAATTTTTTGCTGGGAAAAACAAACAAACGTGTAATCAAACATAGAAAGATCATGGCATAGCACAAAGAACAGACTTTTCAAGTTACTGATTTTAGTGCTTTCCCTTGTCTGAGATGGTACACGGATCTAGAATTCCCAGATGGCACTAATGGTAAAGAATCTGCCTGCCATCGCAGGAGATGTAAGAGGTGTGGGTTCCATCCCTGGGCCAGGAAGATTCCCTGGAGGGGAGGGCATGACATCTCACTCCAGTGTTCTTGCCTGCAGAATCCTAAGGACAGAGGAGCCTGGAGGGCTATAATCCATGGGATCACAAAGAACTGGACACACGCAGGGAGTCATTGAAATTTTTCCCTAGATATGCATCTTAACTATCTCAGGACCAAAGCACGAAATGTTTCTTGTTTTTCTCCATTCTGAATTCCTGTTAGTGTTTTCTCTTGGGAGGCTTTGCAACTGCAGTGGCTGATGGCTTGATCCCTGTTGAACTGGAATGGCAGGTGACATTTTTTTCTGTTTAGACAGCTCAGTTTCAGACAAGTTAATGTTTGAGTGCATATGCAATATCCAACAGGAGAAACTGGTTAAGCTTTTAGGTCCATACATGTGTAGTTTGGGAGTTACTGGCTACAGGTGGTATTTCTGCTGTGCTAAATGAAATCACCAAGTAGTATGGACTGGGAAGGGATCCAAGGTCCGAGCTGGGAGCCACTCCAGCCCTCAGAGGTTTGAGGACTAGTCTCTTGTGAAGAACTCCACAGAGGAGTTGCCAGTGGGTAGGAGGACAACCAGGAGCTGTCGGTACCTGGTGGCTGACCATGGGGACAGTGAGAAGATTTGCTGTTTGGCCGCTCAGTCCTGTCCAGCTCTCTGCAACCCCATGGACTGCAGCACACCAGGCTTCCCTGTCCTTCACTGTCTCCCTGAGTTTGCTCAAACTGATTTCCATTGAGTTGGTGATGCCATCCAACCATCTCATCCTCTGTTGTCCCCTTCTCTTCCTGCCCTCAATCTTTCCCAGCATCAAGGTCTTTTCCAAAGAGTCGGCTCTTTGCATCAGGTGGCCAAAGGATTGGCTTCAGCGTCAGTCCTTCCAATGAATATTCAGGGTTGATTTCCTTTAGGACTGACTGGAGGGAAGGCTCTAAGCAGGTGGGTGGGTGGCTGAGATGTTTGCAAGTTCTTTTCCGATCCTTTGTTTTGGGAAGCAGCAGTGGGCTTATCCTTGGGGGCGGAGGGTGCCGAGTGGGATGGAGGTCTGAGAAGCAGGGAGGAGAGGAAGGAGGGGGAGGACCAGGGAGATGGAGCTGGACTGCTGGGGCCACCAAGCCTTCTCCAGGTTAGTGGTCAGGAATCAGAGCGTGGCCAGGCAGCCTGGTGTGTTGTATCTCATCCTTGTTCAGCTCCAAGGAGACGGACCTGGAGTCAGGGGGACCTTAGAGGTAAGCAGTGTGGGCCCCAGATAAGGAGGGCAGCCAAGCAAATTGAAGGTACATGTGACTAACTATGGAGTCGAAAGGTTGGTTTTGGCTCTTTGATATCATCTCAGTGTTTCTCTTTTGGGCTCCATCCAGTCTCTATAGAACTGCTGTGATTTTTTTTAACCCTGGGCTGTTCAGCCACATACAGTTTTGTTGAAGAGCACTCCCAGTGAGCTTTGAGGTGGTGTTTTGTGGGGTTTGTTTCATATCCTGCTCATGTGCTAAGTCCCTTCAGTCACGTCTGACTCTTTGGGACCCCATAGACTCTTCTGTCCATAGACCACCAGGCTCCTCTGTCCGTGGGATTCTCCAGACAAGAATACTGGAGTGGGTCACCATGCTCTCCTCCAAGGGATCTTCCTCCCCCAGGGATCGAACCCGCGTCTCCTGTATTGGCAGGCAGGTTCTTTGCTCCCTGGGAAGTCCTGCACATAAGCTATTATCAAAGTCACTCAGTGCTGTGTCAGTCTGGGAATGGCCAGTTCCCCATGTGCGCTGACACCTCACCCTTTGCAAGTCCTCCTTCATCCCCAGCTCCTCAAGTCGAAGTGTTTCTTTCTACTTGAGTGCTGTCTGCTCTGATCTTCTCTCCTAACTTGCTAATAAACTCCCGAGGGCAGAAAGTGTCTCTGTCTTCCTTTGCTTGAAGCACTTAAACGTCTGGTGCCGACTCACCGTCCTGTGTTCCTGTTCGGCCTCTGCTGTGTATGGGAAACTTCCAGGCCACTGATTCCCAGTGTGCAGCTTAGTGTCAGGTTCTGTCCTGTCCT
>SJYC01138792.1:0-14011 GCA_006408675.1 Madoqua kirkii
GGGGGTGAGGGGTGGGAAGGGAAGCAGGACCGCCCAACAGAGCGGGAGGCCACCCAGATTACCCCCAGTGTCCTGTATGTCTTTCTCTTAATCCTCCTGAGGAACGGCGGGTAGCCTGAGACGCCTGAATTTGTGTCTTAGTTCCCGACTGTTCTGCCCCATATAAAATACGGATGAGCCCTGTTCCCGGTGAGTTCCTGCAGTCTGTTCGTCCAGAAACCAAGCCGTTGGTCCCAGGGAGAACAAAGCTGCAGGAAGCACGGAATTCTCTTACACCTTCTTGAAAATGCAAGTCATGTGGCCTGGAAAATACTTTTCTCCTCTAGTGAGCTGCACCCCGGAGCTGTGGAAGAGGCAGCTGAAGTTATTCCAAGAAAGTGCTCTGAGTTTGGTAATAAAAGGAAGTGCTATTTTGCCCCTGCCTCCGGGCTGGACTCCTGGGAGCGCAAGGGGCCAAGAGGAAACGCCTGGGTGTAGGGAGATCACTCCCGGCACTGGGCCCCGTACACGCAGCCCTGGGCGCGCGTGGGGCCGTGTGCAAAGATCCCCAGTGCCGAATGCAATGTGATGAGTAAGAGGATGCCAATTGGTTTGAGTGGAGTAGATAAACAAGAGCAAATATACATACAGCGGTGTGCAGCCTGCCCGAGTTCGCGGAGGCTTGGCTGGCAGCCGCTCCTGGCTGGCCCAGGGGCCGAGGGGAACCTGCCCGACTTGACACAGCAGGTGCCTCCCCTCTGTGGTTAGGAGGACGCTTTTGGAGCATTTTCTTGTGACACGATCAAATAGCCCGGAGAAGGTGAACTGCGAGGTAAAGGCATGAACGTGGCGATGGAGAGAGCTGGGGACCAGACCCCCGGGAACCCCGAGCCATCCTCCCTGGCGACTCTGGGTGACCCACAGGTGACCCTGCTGTCTGTCCACAAACGGTGGTCCTTCAAGAGGAGCCCTGGGACCGGCGGCTCCAGCAGGCCGGTGATTTCAGAGGAGGAATGCCCTCCCCCATCAGAGGAAGGAGAATTTCACAGAAGGTTTTGAATGGATCGGAAGAGATCAGTTCCAAGCAGGTGAGTGGTGTTGCAGAAGGGCTGACAAGCCAGGAGGGCTTCTTATAAAAGTTGCAGGTTATAGATGGAGATTTCCTGCTTGTCTTACATCAGAGGGGCCAGTAGAGTAGCTCTGGGGTACAGAGAGAGCCAGGAACCCAGGGGAACTTCCCAGAGATTAAGTCCACTGTGGATAAATCTTAGGTTTTGTTGCTCCTTACTTTCAAGGTTTTTTTTAAGCCTCTGTGGTGAACAAGTTTCTCAAAATGCAAATCAGACAGAAATGGATCTTCTCCCTCTTTTTATTTATTTTTAACACGTGTACCTTCTTGTGTTAATCTTCACATTTCAGCTAAATAAGCATTTTGAAAATGTTGCTGCCAAGTGAACCTGCTCTTAAACAAATGGAAGGCTTGTTAGTCCAAATGTCAGGTCACATTCAAAAGCAGATCAGTGTGACTAATGTTTTGTAAAAATGGTGCTTCGGTGGTATTTCCAGGTGGTACAGGTGGTCTGTGTGGGGTTCTTTTCATCATGAGTAGATGGGAAAAAAATACTACTACGTAGGCATAAAGGGAAGATTTCATATGTCTTTTGCTACTTTAGGAGTTATCTTTGTTTCTTCTGGTGTTGTTTAAAAAGTCTGTAAAACTAAAGGAGATATTATAAGTTGAGATTTTTGAAATGAAAGAGACTTGTGTACATTGAAGATTTATGAATGTCCATTTATGTACAGTCAGCTTTCATATTTCTAGTTGAATGTTGTAAGACAGGAAAATATAAATTTTTTTTGTGTGGTAAAATGCTTAAGAGCTTTTCTTTAAAGTGTTCAGACTACTGTCAAAATTCAACTTATGTCTGAGGTATTTGAATGGGAAATAGTCTAATGACTTTTGATGGCCACCTCTAACCTCATGTGACTGGGGAAACAACCAGAACCTGACTAGGGAGCCCTTCAGGAGGGCCGGGCTGGAGGCCAGGGTGGAGTCTGTGGCTGCAGAGTCAGGTGGGGGTCTGCACCCTTACTGGGCTGTGGGATCTGGCAGGTGAGCTTGGATTTCTCCAGCTCCAGATTCCTGGGATGAGAAGTCTTGCCCCGCTGGGTTGTGAAAGCACCTTGTCGAGGACTATATACACTCACAATGGTATTGTCTCTCCCAAAATGATCTTCAAGGGGATTCCTAACTCTGGGGATGTGTTTGGTGCACTTTGAAAGTCTGGTGGAACTGTGTTGGCCAGTTAATGTGTCTGAGCAAAGTTGCAGCTCCTCTTCCTGAAGCTCTGATTATAAAAGTTAACACCTGTTTATTATGCACAGCAAATTTAACATGAAACAGCAGAATATAGAAAACTATAAAGACTTGAAAGCAGCTGTATGCTGCCACTACACATTTTGCCACTACAACATATGAACATATGTGAGTTTTTGTATGTGTATAAAAGTATTACAGACCTTGTATTTTTATGCTTAATATTTTGTGGAAATACTATATATATATGAACATGTATACTTGTTGTTTAGTCACTAAGTCACGCCTGACTCTTTTGTGACCCCTTGGACTCTAGCCCGCCAGGCTCCTCTATCCATGGGACATATTTATATATAATATAATTTGAATTAACAATCCCCAAATGGGAGAAATTTGTAGTAGGTGGTTTATGATGATTAAAAACCAAAGTAAATGTCAATTACAGTTGAGTACTTGTTCGCTGTTAACAGTGTATTGACTCAAAGTCTGTTATAAATCAAACTCTGGACCTACTTGAGATAACTTATTCAGTACTTGGTGTACTGGAAGGGACTTGTCACCTCCATGTCATCATCGTCCTCTTCTAGCAGACAGAAAGCTGAGATCAAGAGGTTAGATAATCCGCCTGAAGGGTTGAATCCCAAGTCTGTCTGAGGACAGGCCCCTTGCTTTTTTGTTGGGACAGGAAAGTATTAACATGCTGGGTAAGATAGGGTTTGAAAACTCTATCTTCTTCTGAGTATTGAAGAGTGCTAACATAGAGTGAACAAAAGTTACCTTTCGGGCAGTGCATGGTTCACAAAAGATGCAGGTAGCTGCTCTGAAGAAAGGATTTCAAAACTGTTTGTAGTTAGTGGATTTGTGTACTTTTTATGTTGCTGTACAATGTAAAATGAAAACATGTTGTTGAGCAAGCCCTCGGTTTCTTCTGCTTTGCAAAGGCATAACTGGTCAGAACTGAGCCTGGAGGGGCGCCCCTGCCTCCACCATGTTAGCGCCTCCTCTTGCTGGTGTGAGCAGACTGTGTGAGGTGAGGTTCTCGAGTTCGTACCCCCTACAGGCACACCCACCCCTCCAGGAGCATGCGCACCAAGAAGGAGAAGGCGGTCTCGGCGCCCTGGCCTGGCTGTGCCAGCCCTGCGTCTACAGGCCTCCCTGCGTCTTTGCTTCCTCTCAGGCCCGGGACAGTGGCCGGGAAAGCAACAGGCTCCTGCTTCTGAGAACCCCACTGAGGAGCTGTGGAAAGTACAGGCTCCTGGCCCTCATTCCAGTTGGAGGGCGGTGGGAATTCCCCTTTGCACTCAGAACTGCCCACCCAGCCTCCTTATTCCTTGCCTGTGGCCAAGCTTGGCCGCTGTGTTGCTTGTCTTTCTCTTCCATAATCTGACAGTGTATTGGTTTACGGTGAGTGAACTCTTGAATGAACAAATACACGAACCTGAAGTGGATTTCTGTGGCAGGAGACAGGAGTGATGTTGGAAACACTGAACTGGTTGACGACTGTGATGAGGGTGCTGGGTTGTGGGCCTGACCATTTTAGAAAGCAACCTACGGGATTCTTTTTGTTTTTAAGGATTTTTTTTTTTTAAGTCTGTTGAATTTGTCACAGTATTGCTTCAGTTTTACATTTTGGGTTTTTTGGTCACAAGTCATGTGAGATTTTAGCTCCCCGATTAGGGACTGAAGGTGCATGCCCCTCACAGGAAGGTGAAGCCTTGACCACAGGACCACCAGAGAAGTCCCAGCATACGGGATTCTGTGCTGGGTGAGAGGTGGTCAGGCTGGTTTCTTTGTTTTGTTTTTCTTGCTTGCATGAAACCAAGACAACCCAGCTGCCACAGGTGTATCCCAGCTAAATAAAGGGAAAAAAAATTGATGAAGTAGGTGATCCAGTCACTTACAGAAGTCACTAACAAATTGTCATGGAATCATCGATTGCAGTACTACAGTGGTACGTACATTTCTACGGAACTTGTCATTGTATTTTCTTAATTTTTTCCTAAAATTAGTATCTATAGGATATAAACATCAATAACAAAGTGTAAGAGTGTGGTTTTCTTCCTCTAGAAAAATAAGATATAGTATATGCTCTTATATAGTTTTATAATTTTTCTCCCCTTTAATCTATCATGGATAGATTTCCATGGCAATACATGTAAATTCACCTTTTGAAAAAAACTGCATAAAATTGTTTTGGATGGACACTTTATGTAAACTCTTCTCTACAGAAGAATATTTAGATGGTTGCCACATTTCAGTTTGGAGTATAGAAATGGACATTTTCATGGCCCTACTGCAGATGGTGACTGCAGCCATGAAATTAAAAGACACTTACTCCTTGGAAGAAAAGTTATGACCAACCTAGACAGCATATTCAAAAGCAGAGACATTACTTTTCCGACTAAGGTCCGTCTAGTCAAGGCTATGGTTTTTCCGGTGGTCATGTATGGATGTGAGAGTTGGACTGTGAAGAAGTGGCTCCAAAATCACTGCAGATGGTGATTGCAGCCATGAAATTAAAAGACACTTATTCCTAGGAAGAAAAGTTAAGACCAACCTAGATAGCATATTGAAAAGCAGAGACATTACTTTGCCGACTAAGGTCCGTCTAGTCAAGGCTATGGTTTTTCCAGTGGTCATGTATGGATGTGAGAGTTGGACTGTGAAGAAGGCTGAGTGCCGAAGAATTGATGCTTTTGAAGTGTGGTGTTGGAGAAGACTCTTGAGAGTCCCTTGGACTGCAAGGAGATCCAACCAGTCCATTCTGAAGGAGATCAGCCCTGGGAGTTCTTTGGAAGGAATGATACTAAAGCTGAAACTCCAGTACTTTGGCCACCTCATGAGAAGAGTTGACTCTTTGGAAAAGACTGTGATGCTGGGAAGGATTGGGTGCAGGAGGAGAAGGGGACGACAGAGGATGAGGTGGCTGGATGGCATCACGGGCTCGATGGATACTGCGTCTGAGTGAACTCCGGGAGTTGGTGATGGACAGGGAGGCCTGGCGTGCTGCGATTCACAGGGTCGCAAAGAGTTGGACACGACTCAGCGACTGAACTGAACACCAAATCGTCATCTATTCACCCTTCGATGGACACTAAGGTTGTTCCCATATCTTGGCTATTGTGAATAGTGCTGCAATGAACATAGACGTGAAGACATTTCTTCAAGATTCTTTTTTCATTTCCTTTCGATATATACCTAAGAAGTGGGATTGTTGGATCCTATAGTTCTGATTTTAATTTTTTGAGGAGCCTCCATACTGTCAGTTTCCATAATTGCTGTATACCAAATTTGCACACCCCATCCCACAGTGAACGAGGGTTCCCTTTTCTCTACATCCTTGCCAACATCAGCCACCTCTTGTCTTTTTGATGATAGCCATTCTAACAGGTATACGGTGGTATCTAATTGTGGTTTTGATATGTACTCCCTGATGATTAGTGATGTCCAGCACATTTTCATGTGCCTGTTTTTTGTATCTTCTTTGGAAAGGAAGCTCTGTGCCTCTGCCCCCTTTTAAACTGAATTTATTTATTTTTTAATATGGAGTTATAGGAGTTATATATATATTTTGGTATTAACTCTTTATCAGACAAATGATTTGCAAAGATTTTCTCCCATTCCATAAGCTGTCTTTTCGTTTTGTTGACTGGTTCTTCCATTGTGTAGAACTTTTTAGTTTGATGTAATCTCACTAATTTTTGCTGTTGTGGCCTGTGCTTTTGGGGTCATATTTGAAAAATCATTTCAAAGACAGATGTACAGGAGCTTTTCCCCTTATGTTTTCTCAGAGGAGTTTAGGGACTTCAGTTCTTATGTTTGCGTCTTTAAACCATTTTGAATTAATTCTTGTGAACCATGTAATACAGGGGTTTAATTTTATTCTTCATGTTGTTATCCAGTTTTTCCAGAACTGTTCATTAAAGAGATTATCCTTCCCCCTCTCTAGGACCTCAGTTCTCTTCCAGTGATCTATGGGTCTATATCTATGCCACTGCCATACTATTTCAGGGTATAGTTTGAAATCAGGACATACGATGCCTCCAGGTGTGTTCTTCTTTCTTCGAATTGCTTTGGCTATTTGGGCTCTTTTGTGATACACATTTTAGAATTTTCCTATTTCTGTGGAAAAATATAACTGAAAGGTTGACAGGGAATGCACTGAATTTATAGATGGCTTTGGGTAAGAAGGATATTTTAACAATATTAATTCTTCTGATCCATGAACACAGGATATATTTCCATTTGTTTGTATCTTTCATCAGAGTCTTATGCTTTTCAGTATACAGAGCTTTCATCTCCTTAAATTCATTCCCAAGTATTTTATGGTTTTCAATGCCAGTGTGAATGAGACTGTCTTCTTTAATTCTTTTTCAGATATTGTGCTGTTAGAGAAATGCAACTGTTTTCTGAATGCTTTGTATCCTGTATCTTTACTGAATTCATTGATTAGTCTAACAGTTTTTTGATGAAGTCTTTAGAATTTTATATATTAATAAAGTCATATTATCTGCAAACAAAGGCAAGTTTACCTCTTTCTTTGTGATTTGTATGTATTTTTTCCTCGTTTTCTTGCCTGATTGCTCTGGCTAGGTCTTCCAGTACTATGTTGAGTAGGAATGGTAAGGGTGGGCAGTCCTGTCTCGTTCTTGATCTTAGAGAAAAAAATTTTCAATCTTTCACCACTGAGTATGTTTTAATTAATGTTTAGGGCTTACTTATCAGTACATAAATAACATTCACAACTGTTTGAAACAGTGTATTCTGATTATATTTTCTTTCTAGCTTTTGACTTTTAAGTTAATAATATTTCACATATTTTATTTGCTTGGTTTTCCACATGCTTCACCAAATGCTTCATCAAAGTATAATTCTTTTTCTCCACATATTCAAACAACATATCTGATATTCTCTGTTTCCTTTTTATTTTTTCTTGGAGACATCCCTCCTGGAGCCCACTGCTCTTCTGCTTCTCCTTGGACTGGACGTTTTCTATACCTGCTAAAAACCTACCCTCCTGGAAATTCCCTTCTCCTCTTCACTGTGTTAGAGCCCATTTCCTGAAACTCATGTTTTCCCCCCCTGGTTTACTCATTAGTTTCAGAGAGAAAGGATATGGGGAGGAAATCTTTTGAGATATTGCATGACCAAATAGGACTTTATCTTCGACTGATAGTACGAATAGGTATAGAATTCTAGGTTGGAAATAATCTTTTCTCAGAATTTTGGTTGTTTTGTCCTACTATCTCCCTGGTTCAGAGTTGCTGTTGAACATCAGATTCCATCCTAGTTCTTTTTAAATATTATTTATTATTGAAGTGTAGTTGATTTGTAATACTAGTGTCAGATTATGACATAGTATTTCAATATTTTTAAAGATCATACCTCACTTAAGTTATTTTAAAATACTGGCTGTATCCCCTGTATTGTACAATATACAGATTATAGTATACACTATACACAGTAGTCAATATACAGATTATAATATACATGGTAGTCAATATACAGCTTATTATAGTACACACAATAGTCAATATACAGCTTATTTATAGTACACACAGTAGTTTGTGCCTCTTGGTTTCCTCTCCCTACCTTGACTCTGTCCACTTCCCTCTCTCAGATGGAAATCACTAGTTTATTCTCTAAATCTGAGTCTGTTTCCATTTTGTCATATTCATTTATTTTTTAGATTCCACATTTAAGGGATAACATATAGTATTTGTATTTATCTAATTTATTTCACTAAGTCTAATGCCCTCCAGGTCCAACCATATTGTTGCAAAACAGCAAAATTCCATTCTTTTTTATGGTTAATATTCCATTGTATAAACACACCGCATCTTCTTTATCTATTCATCTGATGGACACTTAGGTAGCCTCCATAACTTGACTATTGTAAATAAAGCTACCTGAACACTGAGGGGGGAGCATATAACTTTTTGAATTAGTGTTTTCACTTTCTTTGGCTGTATATCCAGCAGTGGCATTCATTCAAACAGCAATTTTAATGCCCTCCAGGTCAACCATATTGTTGCAAAACAGCAAAATTCCATTCTTTTTTATGGTTAATATTCCATTGTATAAACACACCGCATCTTCTTTATCTATTCATCTGATGGACACTTAGGTAGCCTCCATAACTTGACTATTGTAAATAAAGCTACCTGAACACTGAGGGGGGAGCATATAACTTTTTGAATTAGTGTTTTCACTTTCTTTGGCTGTATATCCAGCAGTGGCATTCATTCAAACAGCAATTCTATTTTCAATTTTTTAAGGAACCTCCATACTATTTTCCACAGTGGCTGCATCAATTTACATTCCCACCAACAGTGTACTTGGGTTCCCTTTTTTTCTTGCCAACATTGGTGGTCCTTTTGACCATAGCCATTCTGACAGGTGTGAGCTGATATCTCATGCTTTCGATACACACTTTGATGATTAGCAATGTTGAGCATCTTTTCATGCCTTTGTTTGCCATCTGTATGCTTTCTTTGGAAGACTATCTATTCTTCTCATTGTTAAACTGCATTCTCTTTTTTTATACTGAGTTGTATGACTTCATTAATAAATAGTTTGGATATTAACCCCTTATTGCTCTTATCAATTACAAGCATTTTGCCCATTCAGTAGGCTGTCTTTTCATTTTGTTGATAGCTTCCTTTGCTGTGCAAAAGATTTTAAGCTTAATTTGTTTATTTTTGCTTTTGTTTCCTTTGCCTGAAGTAATAGATCCAAAAAAACACTACTGCAACTTATGTCAAAGAGTGTCCTGCTTGTTTTCTTCTGGGAGTTTCACGGTTTCCAGACTAACATTTAGGTTTGTAATCCATTTTGTTTATTTTGGTATATAGTATGACAAAATGTTCTAATTTCATTCTTTTACATGTAGGTGTCCATTTCCTGGCAACACTTATTAAAAAGACTTTCTTTCCCCCACTATATTTTTGCCTCCTTCACTGTAAGTTAACTGAACATAACTTACAGTTCAGTTGCTCAGTCGTATCTGACTCTTTGCAACCCCATGAATCGCAGCACGCCAGGCCTCCCTGTCCATCACCAACTCCCGGAGTTCACTCAGACTCACGTCCATTGAGTCAGTGATGCCATCCAGCCATCTCATCCTCTGTCGTCCCCTTCCCTGCCCTCAATTCCTCCCAGCATCAGAGTCTTTTCCAATGAGTCAACTCTTAGAATGAGGCGGCCAAAGTACTGGAATTTCAGCTTTAGCATCATTCCTTCCAAAGAAATCCCAGGGCTGATCTCCTTCAGAATGGACTGGTTGGATCTCCTTGCAGTCCAAGGGACTCTCAAGAGTCTTCTCCAACACCACAGTTCTAGTGGTTTTCCATCCCCTTCTCCAATGGACCGCGTTTTGTCAAGCCCTGACTAGGAGGAACATGTCCTTCAGCTGTCCCAGGTAGCCAGACAACATGTCTGGCACCCTGGTTGTCCCATTTCTGTAGGCCTCAGAAGTATATGAACTTAGTACTTCCAGATGCACAAGTTGGACTTAGAAAAGGCAGAGGATCCAGGGGTCAAATTGCCAGCACTCACTGGATCACAGAAAAAGCAAGAGGATTCCAAAAATAATCTACTTCCACTTTATTGACAATGCTAAAGCCTTTGACTGTGTGAATCACAACAAACTGTGGAAAATTATTAAAGAAATGAGAATACCATACCACGTTACCTATCACCTGAGAAACCTGTATGCAAGAGAAAAAGCAACAGTTAGAGCCAAACATGGAACAATGGACTGGCTCAAAATTGGGAAAATAATATGTCGAGGCTGTATATTGTTACTTTGCTTATTTAACTTATATGCAGAATACATAATGTGAAATGCTGGGCTGGGTGAGTCACAAACTGGAATAAAGAATGCTGGGAGAAACATCAACAACATCAGATGCAGATGACACCACATTAATGGCAGAAAGTAAAGAGGAACTAAAGAGTCTCTTGATGAAGTTGAGAGAGGTGCATGAAAAAGCTGGCTTAACATTCAACATTCAGAAAATGAAGATCATGGTATTTGGTCCCAAGACTGAATGGCAAATGGATGGGGGGAAAGTGAAAACAGTAAGAGACTTTATTTTGGGTGGGTGCTCCAAAATCACTGCAGACAGTGACTGCTGCCATGAAAGTAAAAGACGCTTGCTCCTTGGAAGAAAAACTATGACAAACCTATCAGCTCAGTTCAGTTCAGTTGCTCAGTCGTGTCCAACTCTTTGTTGAATCACAGCATGCCAGGCCTCCCTGTCCATCACCAACTCCCAGAGTTCACTCGAACTCATGTCCATCAAGCTGGTGATGCCATCCAGCCATCTCATTCTCTGTCATCCCCTCCTCCTCCTTCCCCCAATCCCTCCCAGCATCAGGGTCTTCTCAAATTAGTCAACTCTTTGCATGAGGTGGAGTTTCAGCTTCAGCGTCAGTCCTTCCAATGAACACCCAGGACTGATCTCCTTTAGGATGGACTAGTTGGATCTCCTTGCAGTCCAAGGGACTCTCAAGAGTCTTCTCCAACACCACAGCTCAAAAGCATCAATTTTTCAGTGCGCAGCTTTCTTCACAGTCCAACTCTCACATCCATACATGACCAGTGGAAAAACCATAGCCTTGACTAGACAGACCTTTGTTGGCAAAGTAATATCTTTGCTTTTCAATATGCTATCTAGGTTGGTCATAACTTGCCTTCCAAGGAGTAAGCATCTTTTAATTTCATGGCTGCAAACCTATACAGTGTACTAAAATGCAGAGACATTCCTTTGTCAGCAAAGGTCTGTATAGTCAAAGCTAAGGTTTTTCCAGTAGTCATGTGTGGATGTAAGAGTTGAACCTTAAAGAAAGCTGAGTATGGAAGAATTGATGCTTTTGAACTGTGATGCTGGAGAAGACTCTTGAGAGTTCCTTGGACTGAAAGGAGATCTAACCAGTCAATCTTAAAGGAAATCAGTCCTTATTGTTCGTTGGAATGACTGAAACTGAAGCTCCAGTACTTTGGCCACCTGGTGCAAAGAGCTGACTCATTTGAAGAGACCGACACAACTTACCGACTGAACAACAACAAAATTATTCACAACTCAAGGATTTTGTGAGAATTTAGTGACACCACTTTACAGTTTTGCAGATCTTTATAATGTCTGACTTAATAAAAGGCAAATGATTTTAATATCTGCTTCTGCATTCAATATTTTGTAGTTTGTAAATATAGTTGAAGAAAATCAAGCCTGAGTCAGACCTGTAGTTCAAAAACAGGTAAATATTTTATTAGACTTTCAGATAATCATGGATATTCTCCTTTGATGTCACATAAAGTTTAACAAGTAGTAATTTCTTAGAATTTAGATATAATGTGGAAACTGATATGGTATCAATGAACTATTCATACTCTGCTACCTGTTACTTCATTGGTCTTTATGGTACTTGAAATATTACCGTTTGTGAAATGAAGTCGCTCAGTCCTGTCCGACTCTTTGTGACCCTGTGGACTGTAGCCCACCAGGCTTCTCCATCCGTGGGATTCTCCAGGCAAGAATACTGGCGGAGGTTGCCATTTCCTTCTCCAGGGGTCTTCCTGACCCAATATACCCTTTACCCATGCTTAATTTTGAACATGATGCATTGGTCCTTTGGAAAATATTGGTTCACAAAGTTATGCAGATCATCCAAATGTTGATATGATTTCATGGTAGCAAAGCAAACAATAAGTCCTGAGGATGAGATAAGAAGAGACGGACTCTCAATGTCCCTCAAGTGGGAAGCTGAACCCTGAAATATTCTGAGGCATAAAGATCCAGAGAAGAAGTGTTGAAGCACGGGATTTGTGATAAATAAGATGGTGAGTGAGTGGATGAGTGAGTGAATGAGTGAGTGAAGTCGCTCAGTCGTGTCCGACTCTTTGCGACCCCATGAACTGTAGCCCACCAGGCTCCTCCCTCCATGGGATTTTCCAGGCAAGAGTACTGGAGTCGGTGGCCATTTCCTTCTCCAGGAGATCTTCCCGACCCAGGGACTGAACCCAGGTCTCCCGCATTGTAGGCAGACGCTTTACCATCTGAGCCACCAGGGAAGTCCAAATAAGATGGCGGGTAAACATTTAAAGAATGCAAATATAAAGTACCGCATAAATATGATTTATTCTATATTTAAACTCATTTATCAAGAGCCTGTTATGGATGAAATATGCAATTTTTTAAAAAGGTTTTTTGAAATATTTTATTTTTCTCTTGAAGTACACAGAAATGTAGCTGACACTGGTTGCAGCAATGTCTGGGAACTTATGAGTTTACAGTAATGCTGTGCAGAAGGCCACTTCTCAGGGGGCCTGGTCAGAGGGTCTTGCACTGGAGCTATTCCTTGGGAGGGCACAGAATTTCTTAGATCCAAGAGCTGCAGTTACAGCTTCTGAGATGCACTGCATGCTCTTTGTGACAACAGATGTTTGGGGAGGAAGCAGCAGAGAGGTACACTGGGTAGAGGAGTGGACACAAGGTCCCTCCCTTCCAGGACAGCTCAGGCCAAGCAGCAGCTCACACGGTGCCCCAGACACATGGGCAGGTATGTGCCTAGTCACCCAAAGAGAGCCAGTCCTTGCAGTCAGAGCTGCTGTGTCTAAAATGTTGTGAAATTGTAAATAAAATGTCTTCCTTTTCATTGTTATAACTCCCTCTCAGTCATTTTTTGCAGTATGTTCAATTTTAATCGGTTTTTAATATTTTCCACAGAGGCCTGTAGTTAAATTTTGACTTAATGAGAGGAGGGTTATTTATTTAGTTCTTTATTTTTATAAGAAATCAAATTAAATACAAAACAAAGCTAGGGTGAGCAAGGTGAGGTGAAGTCGTTCAGTTGTGTCCGACTCTTTGAGACCCCGTGGACTGTAACCTACTAGGCTTCTCTGTCCATGGGATTCTCCAGGCAAGAATACTGGAGTGGATTGCCATTTCCTTCTCCAGGGGATCTTCCCAACCCAGGGATCAAACCCAGGTCTCCCGCATTGGAGGCAGACGCTTTAACCTCTGAGCCACCGGGAAAGCCCTATATTAGCCAGAATACTATAAATTTTCCTTTGAAGCTGAGGAAACAAACATTTGTGGCCTATCCCATCCCCATGGTTAAAAACATAGTATTACAGTACAATATAAAATAAAAGGCTATCTTTATGGCTAGATATACAAGATGTAAGCATTCCCAACTAAATGTTTTCTAAACTTTTCTGTATAGGAAAATGATATGTTGCATTTTTTGAACATTTATTAAATGATTTCTGCTATTATTATCCATATTTATATTAAATCGCCATCTAGGCTTTTTTTTTTTTCCCCAGTAAGGTTGAAAGCAGAGGCTAATGTAAACCAGGAAGGTTATACTAAGATTATCTGAATATCTTTCTAAAACCTTCAGGCTCTCTGATTTAGTTCTAATACAAATGTTCTCCTGTGTTTTTCTTCTGCTTTTTAGATGAAGGTGTTGTCGATTATTTACTTGGTTGCTCAGTTTACCAGTTTTTGAGTGCCACTCCGTTCTAGGGTCTGAGGATGGGGGAGCCTGCCACTCTGCCTGAGGCAGTGGGATGTAGGCATGTCCTGACTACAGTGCACTGTCAGAAGTGGCACCCAAGGGGAGCAGGTACTCGGCGCTCACCAAACACTCCTGACCTTGGAGAGGAGGTGACCCGAGGCGGCGCTGAGAGAGCTGTGGCAGTACAAG